>JBAIZL010000005.1:108372880-108427880 GCA_036971475.1 Prosapia bicincta
ATGTATACATCTGGTCCTGGTGCAACTATAGGTCATCCCTCATGTGGCTCCAGTAACACATCTCACTCTCTTCCAAGCGCGCGGAAGTCCTTCGCCCTTGAAGAACACACGATCACCGAGGCGCCCCGCTGTACTCACGAGGACATACTCTCGAAGAATTAATTATACGCTAATCATGGCGGCTAGTTTATTGTTAGAGACGGCAGCGTGTTTCCGTTCTACTGGGCGCACAAGTCTCCGGCGCGGCCCCGGTTAATGACTCAATTATGGCAGAAACTGTCCTAAAACAACGGTACCCGGGCTGATTGCACGAACCTTGTATTTACGATACTCCAGCTTCAATCACGTTTTTATAGTTTGTACAGAGTCCAGCTGGAGTTAGTTCTATATTTACACACACAAACGTTTTTCTTTTCACATAATAAGTTGAGGCTTTATGGATATTATTTAAAACTAAAAAGGTAACCTAATGCAGTAAATAGGTAGTACGAGAACCTTAGCAAACTAGCTCGTGGGACAATAAAATGATTGAACACCGAAGAAAGAAAAGCTGTCAATCTTAATAAAAGCATCCGACAAATAGGTTTTACTAAGGGCGTTTTCAGTAGGCCTACTGGAGCTGCTCCGAACATTTGCAGCCACAACGAAAGCACTTCAACAGAGGTTTGAGGTTTTGTGAGTCATCACGGATGAGTGGAAACAGTTTAATCGATGACTGAGTAGGCCTACATAAGCCGAATGAAGGGTAGGGCAAAAAAGTATAACCGGATTAAATACATACTGGAAATTGTTAGTGAAATCCAGAAAACGGCTCAACTAAGCATAGCCCTATTGTTGACTGTAACTAATCAAGGATATGTGCTCAAAGGCCCTATTCAGGAGTATTCGAATCCTTAAAAAGACTGCCAAAAGGTTTTAGAGATTCTAAGGACATGAAAATATCATTATCTACAGCCTACTTGGCTGGGAATAGCCTACAGCTGGGCATTTATGGAGTTCCATGACCTACTTGGAAAACGATAAACATGGATTCATTTAAAGATTGCAGACCTAAAAGACCTGCATTTTTACTAATCGAATTTTCTGGGTGGTTTAGTGTTAGGAATTGGTATTGCTATGTCAAGACATAAAATACGTGCTTACCCTTCTACTAGTGGAATAACTTTTTTACCTTCTATAATTTAGGTATCAGTTCGGGCTATTATTTGTTTGTTTACTGCAAATCTCTGGGCAGCGGGGAGGCCCCGTGAAGACGTCTGCCCCTGCCCACGCGTTGAAGTCACCACGCATATTTTATGATCGTGTCCAAACTGCAACATACCGCGTAAAGTAGGGATGCCTGTACCGACCCACTAAAAGCAGGAGGTGATATGTTTTTTAGCCATACAAAAGTTATACAATCTATAACTAAAATAAATCGGTTTCTACTATAGAAAACAGCACGAGAGATGAGTCTAGACGTATAGGCTATAGCCTATGCAATATGACATGGAAATGGCGTCTGTACAAGAAGTAGCCTAATTGCGGAAGGTAGTTTGAGTTTAAATCAAGTAGGTTAATAAATTATGATTTTGGGCACTTAATAGAAGTAGAACTTTAAAAATTAATATTACAAGCTGTCATATTCCTCCTAATGGTGATATTTGTTTCATTTAATGGTTCTTTAATTTTTGCGAGCTGAATGTTCGGGCTTAAACTGACTTAGGCCTACTTTTGTTCTGTTCTTACTTTCTTAAATTTATGTTTCAAAAGGATTCATGAAAAAATAATTTTAATAGCCTATTTACCAGTAAAAATAGTCCCTTAAATGAAAGTTTATTCTATTCTATTCTATTAGGATACATGAAAATAAGTTTAATTGTGAATCTTATTTTAAATATAGACTAATTACGCCTTGTTCATTTCTAAAACAATTTTAATACTTCTACCAACTCAAATTTTGGTGTAGAATCTATATGACCCTTATTAGGGCCTATTATATAACACTCTTACAAATAAAAAAAAATATTTATTAGGTAGGTACCTTGATAAACCTAAAATAAAATTTTGAAATGAACAACATTCAGTAATCATTCCTGAATCGTAAGTTAAATTACGGCCTACTAGACATAAAATGTCGAATTGTTAGTTGTAAAATAATTTTTAATGCTATCTAAAGGCAGAAACTAATACCCGTTATTTATAAATATTCGTAGTAATACATCTCAATAAAATATATATTAGTAATATTAATATTAGGCTATGCTGCGTAAAGATATCAATTTGTAGAAATCTTGTGGTGAAATAAAAACAGAAGACTTTAATGCTTTTAGATGAAGAAACGAATTCCTGTTATTTATAAATATTCGTAGTAATAGCCTACATGTTCTCAATAAAATATATATTAGTAATATTAATATTAGGCTATGCTGCGTAAAGATATCAATTTGTAGAAATCTTGTGGTGAAATAAAAACAGAAGACTTTAGTGCTTTTAGATGAAGAACGAATTCCTGTTATTTATAAATATTCGTAGTAATAGCCTCTATGTTCTCAATAAAATATATATTAGTAATATTAATATTAGGCTATGCTGCGTAAAGATATCAATTTGTAGAAATCTTGTGGTGAAATAGAAACAGAAGACTTTAATGCTTTTAGATGAAGAAACGAATTCCTGTTATTTATACATATTCGTAGTAATAGCCTACATGTTCTCAATAAAATATATATTAGTAATATTAATATTAGGTTATGCTGCGTAAAGATATCTATTTGTAGAAATCTTGTGGTGAAATAAAAACAGAAGACTTTAATGGTTTTAGAGGAAGAAACGAATTCCTGTTGTTTATAAATATTCGTAGTAATACATGTTCTCAATAAAATAAGTTATATATTAGTAATATTAATATTAGGCTATGCTGCGTAAAGATATCTATTTGTAGAAATCTTGTGGTGAAATAAAAACAGAAGACTTTAATGGTTTTAGAGGAAGAAACGAATTCCTGTTGTTTATAAATATTCGTAGTAATACATGTTCTCAATAAAATAAGTTATATATTAGTAATATTAATATTAGGCTATGCTGCGTAAAGATATCTATTTGTAGAAATCTTGTGGTGAAATAAAAACAAAAGACTTTAATGCTTTTAGATGAAGAAACGAATTTCTGTTATTTATAAATATTCGTAGTAATACATGTTCTCAATAAAATAAGTTATATATTAGTAATATTAATATTAGGCTATGCTGCGTAAAGATATCAATTTGTAGAAATCTTGTGGTGAAATAAAAACAGAAGACTTTAGTGCTTTTAGATGAAGAACGAATTCCTGTTATTTATAAATATTCGTAGTAATAGCCTACATGTTCTCAATAAAATATATATTAGTAATATTAATATTAGGCTATGCTGCGTAAAGATATCAATTTGTAGAAATCTTGTGGTGAAATAAAAACAGAAGACTTTAATGCTTTTAGATGAAGAAACGAATTCCTGTTATTTATAAATATTCGTAGTAATAGCCTACATGTTCTCAATAAAATATATATTAGTAATATTAATATTAGGTTATGCTGCGTAAAGATATCTATTTGTAGAAATCTTGTGGTGAAATAAAAACAAAAGACTTTAATGCTTTTAGATGAAGAAACGAATTTCTGTTATTTATAAATATTCGTAGTAATACATGTTCTCAATAAAATAAGTTATATATTAGAAATATTAATATTAGGCTATGCTGCGTTAAGATGTATATTTGTAGAAATCTTGTGGTGAAATAAAAACAGAAGACTTTAATGGTTTTAGAGGAAGAAACGAATTCCTGTTGTTTATAAATATTCGTAGTAATACATGTTCTCAATAAAATAAGTTATATATTAGTAATATTAATATTAGGCTATGCTGCGTAAAGATATCTATTTGTAGAAATCTTGTGGTGAAATAAAAACAAAAGACTTTAATGCTTTTAGATGAAGAAACGAATTTCTGTTATTTATAAATATTCGTAGTAATACATGTTCTCAATAAAATAAGTTATATATTAGAAATATTAATATTAGGCTATGCTGCGTTAAGATGTATATTTGTAGAAATCTTGTGGTGAAATAAAAACAGAAGACTTTAATGGTTTTAGAGGAAGAAACGAATTCCTGTTGTTTATAAATATTCGTAGTAATACATGTTCTCAATAAAATAAGTTATATATTAGTAATATTAATATTAGGCTATGCTGCGTAAAGATATCTATTTGTAGAAATCTTGTGGTGAAATAAAAAGAAAAGACTTTAATGCTTTTAGATGAAGAAACGAATTTCTGTTATTTATAAATATTCGTAGTAATACATGTTCTCAATAAAATAAGTTATATATTAGAAATATTAATATTAGGCTATGCTGCGTTAAGATGTATATTTGTAGAAATCTTGTGGTGAAATAAAAACAGAAGACTTTAATGCTTTTAGAAACAGTAACGAATTCCAGTTATTTATAAATGGACTGTTAATACTAAAAAATGCTGTTAATAAAATATATATTAGTAATAATAATATTATGCTGCGTAAAGATGTAGACTATATTTGTAGATATCTTGTGGTGTAATAGAAACAGTAGAGTTTAATGCGTTTAGAAGAAGTACGAATTGTTGTTATTTATAAATAGACTTTTAATAGACTACTAAAACGTGTTCTCAATAAAATATATAATAGTAATATTACTATTATGCTGGGTAAAGATATCTATTTTTAGAAATCATGTGGTGTAGGCTAATATAGAGGCAGTAGACTTAATGCTTTTAGAAGAAGAAACGAATTGTTGTTATTTATAAATAGACTCTAACACTAAATTTTTAATAATAAAATTTAAATTAAGAATTGGGTCTTTTAATATTATACGGCATAATAATGCTTATTAATAGAACATATGTTGTCTAATATAACCAGAAGGCTTTATTGTTCCTAATCTAATACCAGTATTTTATAAAAATCCTTAGTAAAACATGGAATTAACCAAACTAAAATTAATAATGTTAATGTTATACTTATAAATATTTATATTTATAGGTTATTTATTGCTTAATGCAAACGGAAGACTTTAATGCCCTTAAAAGCGATAGACTAATGCCCGTAATTTATAGATGAGTTGTAGACTATAGAGTCAAAGTGCATTTGCTTTAATATTTTCCAAATTGAAATTATATATGAATCTTGTAGGAAATTTCGTGATGGACATGTGTCTGGATTCAGTTTGTTGCAAAAATATTTATTCAGAAAAAACAGAAATAGGTCTATTAATTCTATGTTCTTCAGAGGTTTCTAATGTTTTTGCCAAATGAGGTGAGTGGGAAAGTGCGGTTCGATTCTATAGGACTCAAATATTCTTACTAAAACATAGAATCAATAAAATTTAAATTAATAATGTTATTATTATACTAGATAAAGATTGAGATCTACAGAATTTATATTGTCTAATATATACAGGAAAAAATCTTCTTGTAACCAAAGTGTAATCCTCAATAATGAAATAAGTCAGCGTACAAAAATATAATCCAAACACTTCCAAGATAGCGTTAGGAAGGTCCATGTACCCTCAAGGTCGCTCAAGAGATGCAGTTATGTGTACTGACCAGTAAAAAAGAGGAAGAGGGAGAAATAAATAGAGGGGGGAATCTGGGTCTGTAGGACTTGATTGGATAGTATGGTGGGTGTAGACTAGAAGGGGGAGGGGGGAGTCATGGTGTATTGGCACAGTTCTAACAGGTAGTAGAGCAGTAGTGATGGCGTGTGAATGACCTGTGTGCCGGGATACTAAAACTCGGTTTATTTTAGTTGCGAATCTGTGATTTAAATTTACGCACCGTAAAATGCTCAAAGTGTTTTTAAGCCGTCTAGTTGTGGTTTGTGCTGTTTATGTAACATTCCTGAAGGAAATTTTGTGCTTTTAGTGTTATATAGTGTTTGGATTATTTTTATACTTCAAAGTAAGTTTTGTCTTTCTTTAGAATTAATGCTAATAAACTTTACTCTAAAATAGGTATAATTATCTATTTTGTACATCAATGGATACTTTAATTTTAAATAGATACTGTATTAATTTCACCCACATGCACACATCTATGTTTCGATATATAAATTTATGTAAAAAAATTAATTGCTTTTATTATAGGCTGTAAAAGTAGAGAACAGTTTTGTATATATTCTGCAAAGAGCAAAGATATTAATTATAACGTGGCGAATGTTTCTATCCGGCAGAAAAGTCACTGTTTTTAAGATCAGAGATATTTAAGCGTGGACAGACGCAAGTCAACAGGGGAAACGTTTAGCATATAGTTGTCCACAATGGATAAAGAGAGTTGGCCTCCGTCAGAGTGGCCACTGATCTAGAAATAGACTGCAACGAATTTAAACCGCCTGCTTGTTACCAAGTTCTATTCAGTTGGACGCATTGTTAGACAATTCCCACTACACCATTTCCATTGCTGATTTCATTTTTTACAAGAAATTGATTGCTAGAGAAAATATTTTTAAATATCTGATCTCACTAAAAATCTGTATTCTAGGCTACTCGAAATAAATAGAGGTTAATTTATTTAACATTGGAAAGCAGTTTGTGATTGCTAATAAATTATTAAATACTTAGCCTATATCTGAATATTTTTCCTTTTATGTAAACAAAACCTTTTTTCTATTTATTTTTAGCGTAAAAATCCCAGCAAATAAACTAATAGTTTAATTAATTTCTCAAAAATTAACAAACAAGCGTAGATTGTCTGAGGCGGGTATTCATGTTGGCCTATAGGTTCTTTGTATAATAAAGTAGGCAATATATTCGCGTATTATTCGTGTAAACAGGTTGACTGCGCAAATACTAGAGCAAGGCTTCTGACATTCGTCTATTTCAGACAATAAGTTACGTATTAATAGCTTTTACGAGCGCTAAAATTAACACACGTTCACAAATAACAATAAAACAACTATGACAGTGAAGTATTGATACAAATATTAGTATAACTCGCTAACTTAAGACTCGCTAATTTGAAATTGTACAGAAAATGGAAGATCTCCTATGTAGTCGGCTTCAGATTTGTTATTTTGAAATATGCTGTTACTTCCTAACACAAAATCGTTTCATATTTATTTTGGGGGTGAGAAAAGAAAGACTTGAACAATGTTCAAAGAATATTTGTTTTTTTCAGTATTACGTTTAAGAGAAATACTGTAACAATCCCTTACCTTAGTTACACATTGGCTGCATAATTATGCATTGTTTCAAGCGAGATAATGGTACGGATACGGTCCTCTACGCGAGGGGCGCTGCGAGGAAGGATTGGTGCTGGTGCGGATACGGTCCTCTACGCGAGGGGCGCTGCGAGGAAGCATTGGTGCTGGTGCGGATACGGTCTCCTACGCGAGGGGCGCTGCGAGGAAGCATTGGTGCTGGTGCGGATACGGTCTCCTACGCGAGGGGCGCTGCGAGGAAGCATTGGTGCTGGTGCGGATACGGTCGTCTACGCGAGGGGCGCTGCGAGGAAGCATTGGTGCTGGTGCGGATAAGGTCTCCTACGCGAGGGGCGCTGCGAGGAAGCATAGGTGCCGGTGCGGATACGGTCTCCTACGCGAGGGGCGCTGCGAGGAAGCATTGGTGCTGGTGCGGATACGGTCCTCTACGCGAGGGACGCTGCGAGGAAGCATTGGTGCTGGTGCGGATAAGGTCTCTTACGCGAGGGGCGCTGCGAGGAAGCATTGGTGCTGGTGCGGATACGGTCTCCTACGCGAGGGGCGCTGCGAGGAAGCATTGGTGCTGGTGCGGATAAGGTCTCCTACGCGAGGGGCGCTGCGAGGAAGCATAGGTGCCGGTGCGGATACGGTCTCCTACGCGAGGGGCGCTGCGAGGAAGCATTGGTGCTGGTGCGGATACGGTCTCCTACGCGAGGGACACTGCGAGGAAGCACAGGTGCCGGTGCGGATAAGGTCTCCTACGCGAGGGGCGCTGCGAGGAAGCATAGGTGCCGGTGCGGATACGGTCTCCTACGCGAGGGGCGCTGCGAGGAAGCATTGGTGCTGGTGCGGATACGGTCTCCTACGCGAGGGACGCTGCGAGGAAGCATAGGTGCCGGTGCGGATAAGGTCTCCTACGCGAGGGACGCTGCGAGAAAGCATATGTGGAGGCTGCATATTTGGGAAATACAAGTGACTCCTTGGGAATATCGCTGGAAGAGAGGATGAAGAGGTCACGCACACTAATGTAATATATTATTGTAATATTTTTATAATATTGTAGTTTGTGATAATAAAAATTTGAAGAGTGCCTTGAAAGCTATGTTATTTGCAAGCCTAAAACCGGACTCTATTTAAATACCACTACATCTCCATAAAGTTAATATTCATTGAGTAATTTTTAAATTTAGAATGTTTTAAAATAAAGACAAGATTTAATTCCCCGGTTGCGTTACGAAGAAGCGTTGAAGCGGTGATATATTGTAGGCTTACTTAATGTGCCCGTGGTGAGACTAAGTTCCCCGAAACTCCTGGCTGGAGATCAGCGCTACGAACAAACATAAATGTCTGTTCCCAAGTTTGGTGCGAGAGGGCTGCAATGACGCTGTGTGGGGCGTAGGCCTACAAGCATAGACTGGTCACTTTCTCCTAGAGGTAACTTGAGCCATTGCTCAAGTATTCCTGCACCAGGACCAGTGCGAGAAAACGCCGGTTTCATCATCATCCATTCACAATAAATTCAATAATTGATTTAGCCTACTTTTATAGGGAGAAATCTTCATCATCATCATCAGTATCGGTCAGTAGTCTAGCATCAGTATCGGTCAGTAGTGTAGCATCAGTATCGGTCAGTAGTATAGCATCAGTATCGGTCAGTAGTATAGCATCAGTATCGGTCAGTAGTCTAGCATCAGTATCGGTCAGTAGTCTAGCATCAGTATCGGTCAGTAGTCTAGCATCAGTATCTGTCAGTAGTCTAGCATCAGTATCGGTCAGTAGTCTAGCATCAGTATCGGTCAGTAGTCTAGCATCAGTATCGGTCAGTAGTCTAGCATCAGTATCGGTCAGTAGTCTAGCATCAGTATCGGTCAGTAGTCTAGCATCAGTATCGGTCAGTAGTCTAGCATCAGTATCGGTCAGTAGTCTAGCATCAGTATCGGTCAGTAGTCTAGCATCAGTATCGGTCAGTAGTCTAGCATCAGTATCGGTCAGTAGTCTAGCATCAGTATCGGTCAGTAGTCTAGCATCAGTATCGGTCAGTAGTCTAGCATCAGTATCGGTCAGTAGTCTAGCATCAGTATCGGTCAGTAGTCTAGCATCAGTATCGGTCAGTAGTCTAGCATCAGTATCGGTCAGTAGTCTAGCATCAGTATCGGTCAGTAGTCTAGCATCAGTATCGGTCAGTAGTCTAGCATCAGTATCGGTCAGTAGTCTAGCATCAGTATCGGTCAGTAGTCTAGCATCAGTATCGGTCAGTAGTCTAGCATCAGTATCGGTCAGTAGTCTAGCATCAGTATCTGTCAGTAGTCTAGCATCAGTATCGGTCAGTAGTCTAGCATCAGTATCGGTCAGTAGTCTAGCATCAGTATCGGTCAGTAGTCTAGCATCAGTATCGGTCAGTAGTCTAGCATCAGTATCGGTCAGTAGTCTAGCATCAGTATCGGTCAGTAGTCTAGCATCAGTATCGGTCAGTAGTCTAGCATCAGTATCGGTCAGTAGTCTAGCATCAGTATCGGTCAGTAGTCTAGCATCAGTATCGGTCAGTAGTCTAGCATCAGTATCGGTCAGTAGTCTAGCATCAGTATCGGTCAGTAGTCTAGCATCAGTATCGGTCAGTAGTCTAGCATCAGTATCGGTCAGTAGTCTAGCATCAGTATCGGTCAGTAGTCTAGCATCAGTATCGGTCAGTAGTCTAGCATCAGTATCGGTCAGTAGTCTAGCATCAGTATCGGTCAGTAGTCTAGCATCAGCATCGGTCAGTAGTCTAGCATCAGTATCGGTCAGTAGTCTGGCATCAGTATCGGTCAGTAGTCTAGCATCAGTATCGGTCAGTAGTCTAGCATCAGTATCGGTCAGTAGTCTAGCATCAGTATCGGTCAGTAGTCTAGCATCAGTATCGGTCAGTAGTCTAGCATCAGTATCGGTCAGTAGTCTAGCATCAGTATCGGTCAGTAGTCTAGCATCAGTATCGGTCAGTAGTCTAGCATCAGTATCGGTCAGTAGTCTAGCATCAGTATCGGTCAGTAGTCTAGCATCAGCATCGGTCAGTAGTCTAGCATCAGTATCGGTCAGTAGTCTAGCATCAGCATCGGTCAGTAGTCTAGCATCAGTATCGGTCAGTAGTCTAGCATCAGCATCGGTCAGTAGTCTAGCATCAGTATCGGTCAGTAGTCTAGCATCAGCATCGGTCAGTAGTCTAGCATCAGTATCGGTCAGTAGTCTAGCATCAGTATCGGTCAGTAGTCTAGCATCAGTATCGGTCAGTAGTCTAGCATCAGTATCGGTCAGTAGTCTAGCATCAGTATCGGTCAGTAGTCTAGCATCAGTATCGGTCAGTAGTCTAGCATCAGTATCGGTCAGTAGTCTAGCATCAGTATCGGTCAGTAGTCTAGCATCAGTATCGGTCAGTAGTCTAGCATCAGTATCGGTCAGTAGTCTAGCATCAGTATCGGTCAGTAGTCTAGCATCAGTATCGGTCAGTAGTCTAGCATCAGTATCGGTCAGTAGTCTAGCATCAGTATTGGTCAGTAGTCTAGCATCAGTATCGGTCAGTAGTCTAGCATCAGTATCGGTCAGTAGTCTAGCATCAGTATCGGTCAGTAGTCTAGCATCAGTATCGGTCAGTAGTTTAGCATCAGTATCGGTCAGTAGTCTAGCATCAGTATCGGTCAGTAGTCTAGCATCAGTATCGGTCAGTAGTCTAGCATCAGTATCGGTCAGTAGTCTAGCATCAGTATCGGTCAGTAGTCTAGCATCAGTATCGGTCAGTAGTCTAGCATCAGTATCGGTCAGTAGTCTAGCATCAGTATCGGTCAGTAGTCTAGCATCAGTATCGGTCAGTAGTCTAGCATCAGTATCGGTCAGTAGTCTAGCATCAGTATCGGTCAGTAGTCTAGCATCAGTATCGGTCAGTAGTCTAGCATCAGTATCGGTCAGTAGTCTAGCATCAGTATCGGTCAGTAGTTTAGCATCAGTATCGGTCAGTAGTCTAGCATCAGTATCGGTCAGTAGTGTAGCATCAGTATCGGTCAGTAGTCTAGCATCAGTATCGGTCAGTAGTTTAGCATCAGTATCGGTCAGTAGTCTAGCATCAGTATCGGTCAGTAGTGTAGCATCAGTATCGGTCAGTAGTCTAGCATCAGTATCGGTCAGTAGTTTAGCATCAGTATCGGTCAGTAGTCTAGCATCAGTATCGGTCAGTAGTGTAGCATCAGTATCGGTCAGTAGTGTAGCATCAGTATCGGTCAGTAGTCTAGCATCAGTATCGGTCAGTAGTCTAGCATCAGTATCGGTCAGTAGTGTAGCATCAGTATCGGTCAGTAGTCTAGCATCAGTATCGGTCAGTAGTTTAGCATCAGTAAAATTCACATTATTTCATCTAAGTTTAAAATCTGTGTAGCTATAACCTCCCCACTGATGATGATTAGGTCTAAGAAGTTAAAAGTCTAAGGGAAGGTAACATATAGAATATGAGTTAATGTTTATTATTTAACAATCCCCCCAGCTCACAAGATAAGCTCGAATTTGGGTAATTGTGTGTATTGTGTCCATCCTAGTTGCTAGCTTCCGTCTTATGCAGGTCTTAGCGTGAACAGTTACGTTACATTGCCTCCTGGATGGTACAAACTGATGGCACAGGCACGAGCGCATCCCGTAATGTTCCTGTTGTAATTTCCTCCTCATCTATGGTCTCCTACTCTAGCCAATGGAAGCTTGAGTTAAGGTCGAGATACGGAGACGTAAACAGGAGGAAAGGAAACAGAACGGTGTGCTGACAAGTTTTATGAGGCCTACAAACACAATACCTTTACAGCGTACTTTGAAGTAATAGTTTCAAGGCTTCGCTCAAGGATGTGGCTATTATAGCCTACGAAGGCCAGGAAAGGACGGATAATACACAAAATAGACCTTACTCATTAGATTACAGGCCCTTGTGAGAAGGGTAGATGGGATCAGGTAGTACTAAGCACCGCCACTAGTACAAAGGGTAGTTTACTGGGGAGATCCTCTCGTAGTCGCTTGTATGACGTACTGGAAATCTCAACCGGGGGCAAGAGACATGTCTACTCGATAGCCAGAAGTTTAGAACTCATCAACTTCAAACGATAAAAGAGTAATAAACTATAAATTTGTTCTGGTAATCCGAGAAGCTACGAAATGTAATCACTTTCTATCTCCTTTCAAAGAAACAAGAAATATGGCAGCAGAAGAGAACGGGTATCGTGTCTGAGAGTTTAGGGACAGTTACTGAGGAAAACTAAACTGGTTATAGAAGTTCAGAATAGTTGTGGAAACACTATGTTATATGCCTATCGACAAGTCGCTGTGATCGCATCCTTGAGGCGGCGATATTGCCTTAAAGCCCCCGTGAGGGAAACGTCTATGGCGGAAACTTTAACCGAGCCTAGCTCAAGCTATGCCCACATTCAGTGTACACCGTATCTACGTGTATTGTATGACGCTCTATATCGCTTTGCACAGATACCATCGAATTCCTGCGCAAACTAGAAATTATCTTTAGGCCCGATAGTGGTCGCTATCCCCTCGGGACGTGACTTGGAATAACGGTATATATAGTGGCGTTTGCTTACTGCGGAGACAGTGGCGCAATCTGCAGTTACCGATGTATTGCCAACACGCCGAATACAAATTTCCCAAATAAATAACTCATAGCTGGTCATTAGCAATTAGAATAATAATAATAAATACAATCTGAATAGAGAACGTTATAAATGTTACAAACGAAATATATATATGTGTAATAAAATAACTCAAAGAGAGAGAGGAAATACGAACGTACACCCAAGAACAAAAGGTAAAAGTGTCCAGGAAATTTAGCTACATACGGTAAATAAAAAAATGAATGTGCTTAGAGGGTGCTGTTAAAAAAATGCCCACAGCCTATTCCAAAGAAGTAAACTTATATTTATTTATTACTTTAAGTGTCTGTTCCAGATGAAGGGCCTTGAAGTGTCGCGATAGAGTAGTGGAACTTGAATGAGGGAGCAGGAATGTGTTTCGTAATTAGAGGTGATAAATTTAATGGAGTAAAAACAACCTATTTTTGACGAGATAGACTAGAAAACCAATAGAATTAGAGGAATAGTGTGGTATGTCTCGTATGGGGGTATGGGCTGCAAACTCTCGTAAATATGTGAGGGGAACTCACGCACGCACACGCACATTTCCTAACATTTCATATTGTTAGTCTAATACAATTTACATAGTTTATTAAGTTCAACCCTTTTAAAATAACCCAAATCACCAAGAAAGTTTAACAAATCTGTTTAGTTAAAAATCGCCTAAAATAAATTTGTATGACGAGATACCTCGAGATTGTGATGGTTTTGCCAGCAATTTAGCCATCTATAGCGCCCTAGAAGCACCGCAGGTCAGCAATCGGTGAGCGGCAGCAAAGAAAATGCAGCCTAACCTATGACTAGAGCATCAGGAATGTCAGGATATCGAGAAGAGTACTAGAGGTGCAAAAGAAGCATCCGATGACCTTGGGAAGTTTCAGATATAGTCATACACCTCCATTATATCACTTGGAATACATTTACCCAATATATCGTCATGTCTTTCAACATAAACATATAGGCCTACTTTTCATATTCTGTCAGACCATTGCAGAAAGACAGCTGAAATTTATCTTTATGCAAAACATATTAGAAAAACTGGTCCAACCCTTACTTGAGGGGAAATATTTTCTACAGTAAATATGTAGCCTTACATTTCTAAAACACGTTACTTTCTTTAATATCATAATAATTTTATTGTCCGAGAATAGTCTATGCCTAGGCCTACCTCCAACAGTGTCTACGATAGTGTTTCACAGTTCCCTTCAAGCTACCTTGCTCTATATTTTTCTTCAAATTCCAAACCACAGATAGTAAATTATCACAGATTGTCTTGTCACGTATGGACCGTTTAGTGTCCTATTTTATTGGTGAGATTTCAAATTGCCAAATGTTTGAATCATTTAAATACAAATATTGGTAAGTAACTGTACTTGTTGGTCCATGTACCGTTCATAACCCCATTTCTCTGCGAAACGTTCACATTTTAATATTAATTTTGTTCCTCTTTAAATAACAGTAGCTTAAATTATCTGAGTCGCGGTCTATCTAACGTGGAATAATTTATTACGTCGTCCCGCTGGTTTCGGTTTCGGTCTGTTTGTAGTAATTAGCATGTAGAATAAAATTGTTTGGAACAGTTTGTATGTGGTATGTAAAACTTTAATCCTCCCTCTCGTTCAAGTCTCCTTAATTATGCAACCTTATTGTTATTTCCTATTGAAGTCTCCAGAAGTGTGGTTGTGGGAACACATTAAGGGTGGGAGCATGGAACTCCCCTGGTTGACGTTACCAAGGCAAGCGCTCCCTTGTCTGGATGTGTACGAAGAGCGTTTTGGGGGGAGGATATTTCAATAAAGAAATTACACCAAGAACTAAGAAGGCATAGGTGTTACTGAAAATAGGGACAAGGATCTGTGTGTACGGAGAACGTTTTGCGCCATGCATGGTTCTTGTGAACTGGCTTTTGTAGCATACACATTTCGTCTTCTCGGATATCGATGCGTAACTTCACTTCTCTAGGACCGTGGAAGACTCTAAATCACACCACTCAATCTGGTCACTATATAGCTTACAATATGGAACACATACGAGGACAGATTTCATACAGTAAAAAGTTTAGAATGTACAAGAATGTAGGCTCACAGGTATGACTGGAAAGCAATCACAATAACGCGATTTGTTATAATTAGACGTACGTGAAGAAAATACTCGCGCACAGTGCTTCCGCGTCAAGTCGCGCTTGCGCATAACCGTATTGCTTGTTAAACTCCTTAACTCACGCCGGTGCTATGGAGTGGGAATCTCTCAGGTCACTCTGTTGTTACTTTAATCTTAGCAATATTCTACCACTTTCCTACCCACCATGAAATATTAGGGATCCTCCTTATGTCCTTTGCTCGATACGGTTTTCATAGCAAAGCCATAAGCATTATAATGCGCTTTCGGCTTTACCATAAGATTTATCCACAAATGGCGGAGACGTCACTACTTGCTTGTCTGTTGTAGGTCCACAGAAATGTTCCTGTCGCCCGGTCTAGCCGTCTACTCCTGGGTAGCCACACTCCATACACATCGCGCAACCATCAGATGTTGACGAATGACCGATGTCGGTATAAAATTCCTCGGTAATTATAATTACCGACTCTAAGGCAACGGATACACGGACCCATTACCGCTAACTGGAGGCAATCATCATTAAGCAAACTTACACAGTTACGCCGGGCCACGTATCTCTACAGCTGTTTAATCTGCTCTATAGCTGAAGTCGTCAGGAGTCGTGATGTTCTTAGGAGGAGGTACTCAAGCCCGAATATCCCCAACATTCCGTGAGTATCTTAATACATGATAGGGCCTATATAAGATTTAAGGTTTCCTGGATAAACGTCCTTGTGGAGATTCTGAAGCAATCTGGAGAAGTGTTTAACTTATTTGGTCTCCATTGCCCAGTTATTTTAGCCGTCGGGGTTCTAAAGACAGGATGCAAGCTTTGCCGCGTGGGCGAGAGCCGCACATATGTAAGGTAAATTCGTTTTGTCTATACTTTGTTGACATCCCAGGGGGCCCTAAATTTCGAAACTTAAATGTAATTTTACGATATGGTAATCAGGAAGAAGTTGGCAAAATATGAGAGACGCCTGCAACAGATTTAAAGTAGCTACATCTAGCCAACAGGGTAACATTTATGTAGGAATAAAGCTAACGCTTGCAAGAAATAACAGAAGCAAACTCTAAATTAGCATTTCTACATTTTTAACCAAAGAGAAGACTTTGGACAAAAGAATCGCCTGTTATAGGGATTATCATCGTGGATATTATCCTTATTTAATCTATTACGCAGTATTTTTCTCTACTATACAAACTTAGTTTAAATAGAGTACGCACTTTAGATCCATTAACGGACAGGTTGCAGTTTCCATACACAGAAGATTAATATTGTAATGTCTTTCTCTGGATTTAAAATTATTATGAAAATGTTTTACAAAATTGTTCAATAATTTTTGTTAAAGTACTATTCAGTCAATAATAAATACACAAAAACCTCTTAACCACAAATTTTTTTATTTTACCCTCGTACCGAAGGGTAATATAAAGAAAGTTTGTGGTTAAGAGGTTTTTGTGTATTTATTATTAAATTCAACCACAGTATATTCCTAATAAATAGTTACTATTCAGTCGATAAAAAATAAAAATATTTGTATATAATTTTATTTTCCCGCCGGTTCATTATAGACTATTCAAATTGCATTAATAAATAAAGTTTTATTTACTGACGCTTTTCGGAGATTCTTCCTCCCCAAAGGGCAATAACTTCGATTGATGTTTATACTCTGATAGATGAGGTATCCGAAATGTGTGCAAATGATAGTTTGACAATAGGCCTACTATGTAAGGCGAAACTACATCACACTAAGTTTGTATTTAATCTGGAAACTATACTCTACACCACCCTGTGCGTCTGCATTAAACAATCATACAGATTTACCGCAAGTTTCTTTTAACAAGAAAGATCGTTTTAAAGCGGTTACAGGAATTTATGAGAGACTTTAATGCGCGATCCCTAATTAGTGGTGGTACTGTGGGAGGTAAAGACGTGTAGGCTGGTGCAGCCGGTATGTTCCAACAGCTGCATCATTAGGCCTACTTATTTCATTTGGAAATAGTTCTATTTAAAAGCAATGAATAATCGTGGAACTACTGTGAGTAAAATAAGACTCTAGCTATGAAACTTTTTTTGATATTTGGCTTAAGTCTCAGAATTAGTGTTCGTTGATTTAAAAACTTTGTGTTGAATAATTTGTAAGTATCTTACAGCTATTTGGGAGCACATTGGGAAGGGATAAACATTGGGAAGTGCCTGCTTGATGGCAAATTATGTTGAGAAAACAGGAAAAAAGTTATTTCCGGTTATTTAATAGCAATTAGGCCTAAAAGTGTTGTTAAAGTAGAACATTATTGGCTAAACCTATTGTATTCTAGGAAGATATTAGCCTCTGTAGGAACATACGTTAAAGCAAAAAGTGTGTTCATTTTATGAATAGGTAGCTACATAGTTACGGGCGAGGTCTTCCAGAATGGATGAATTATGAATTTACTAGTGACACAAAGCAACAATAAAAATATTTTCTCACGACGGTGGCAAACAATTAATTAAAACATTGTTTAAGAATTGTATTATTAAACTAAATTTCCTTTATGAAAAGCTTCGCACTAAAATTCAGAACGTAAACTAAAACGATTCCCACAGCGGAACAATGGAAAGTGGCTTTCCCGCTCTGAATCTCTGGCGATATTCGCAGGTAATTATGCATTCACGGGTCTCGTCGAGACGAGGCTGTAATTCTACAAAGCGGATCTAGCGTGGCATTGAAGCGTTTGTTCTTAACCACCCATTCAAGTCTCTCTTTACATAAAGCAGCCATTGAATAATACAATAAACAAGTATGGCGTTAAAATGCACGTGCTTTACGTGTATCTTGGATGTAGCCAAGCTTGTCTTTGCGTTTTTATCTTAGGAAAAAACAACAATGTATTACTAAACATCGAAATGGTCATCGTATGTTTACGCCGGTTAATAATAAGTGGGCAGGATATTTTTTTAAATTTAGGTGAAATTTTCATTTGTTGCTTACGTAAACTTAAAACACAATTTTCTGTTTAGCTGATAGGGGTATTTTCTATTGGTATACCCCTCAAGTGGGTTGGACGGGTTTATTAGGAATCCTAGGTAACAGACAGGTTTGTTCACATCTAAATATCCTTTGCATAGGCTTAGGTTTCAGAACGTTACCATCTTCAGGCATAATTAGAAATAAAATTAGACTATTATTTTACCAGTAAAATGCAGTAAACCCTATAAGCTCTACAAGGGTCTCCAAGAACTGCGTATTTGACGGAATAAATGACCCATTCTATAGAGGCCTTTTATAGACGGCCACGTTCAAACTGAAGCTTAAGATTTCACTGTAGGTTGTTCAAAATTGGCAGGATAGAAAAGGCTGGGTGAATAAGTTATAGGGACAAGGCAAATGGAATGAAAAGAGGTAATTTTTTGCTACAATTGGCAGAGAAACAACCACTGGAGTGCAGCTGGGTTCTATTTGTTTGGTGCAAACATATTTTGGTTTAGCAAATAATAAAACATATATTCTGATTTTGTTCATAAAAATGATGTTAAATTTGTAGAATAAAAAAATGAAACAGATTCTCTTTTATATTTATCGACATTCATTGACTCTACAATCCGCAAATTCATTATTTGATTAGTCTTCGTTTCATTTGCATAGTTGTATATCTATTCAATGCTGCAAACACTCAACATTTCCTGTTATACAAAAACTTCTTACTCTTACAGCTGGCCTTACCCGACACAGTTCTCAACCTTGTACGGTATAAGTTAGGCCTATAAACTGTAGAGCCCGCTATAAAATAAAATGTCGATGTTAAACGATGCTATTACTAGAATTTGTACACCAGAAAATTTGTAAATTTACAAATATTACATAGCCTGCTATTAAAATTTGAATACATTACTTGAAGTGAGATTGCTTCTATTCTGCGTTAAAGTCTGCACAACACGTTTCTGCGAGACTGCAATGCCTACAAGTAACAGGTCACCTGAAGACAAACCTAACCTATCCTGCGTACAACAAACAATCACTGAGTTTGGCGACTTTATCCAAGTACTCATTAGCAAAGAGCAATCAGAGATAAATTCTAATTACTTGGCAGCTTCCAGTTGAGATAAACTGGTGGAACAGGTTATTGGATTAGATCATTACAATTTGGGGACAATGTAACGTTATTCCCGGTTGTACGTGATGTATAGTTTTACAGCGATAACCGTCTTGCTCACACTCCAGCAGGCTAACTGAGATAGGGACTACTAATTTCTTCCTTAGATTCGTTCCTTACAGTGGTTATACTTGATTCCAACAGCGTTTTCGTCACATCTTACGAACAACTTAATGTTTGACGTTGTGGTGGATTTAATGAAGGTTATGCCTATTATTTCTTCACTTTCCGCTCTCTCAATGTTACCCGGTCCCAGTTTCAAATCGGGCATCGTCTTAGTTCCCGTAATTCACATAGTGCTTGGAGCCGAATTCGTCCCTTCTTCCCATACAAGCAATGATATCTACGAAGCAACCAAGCCGCAGCTCACAGTCTGACGTCACAACACCCCCACGTCCTTCGTTAATAGGTCTTTCAAATAAGCTTAACATTTGATTCAAAATTCTTTTAAAAACTAAAAGAGAGAGAGAGAGAGGAGAGAGAACAATCTATAACGCTTCATTCTGTCCCTAAAACAAAACTAACATTTTCGCCTACTGGAGAAACAGTTAAATCCAACTGAAAGATTAGGGCTATCCGCTGGGATAGGACGGGATTAGCGTCTAACCTATGTTCAGACTCTGACACATCTATGAACACATAGCTTGTATTTACGTGTCAACTGTGAGTTATACAGGCGTCAGGAACTATGCCCGGTCATAAAATAAACCAACGTGAGTGCCATTGTCTCTGAGCGCCGTGTGTGATTATTGCCTGACACAGTGATATTTGTATCTGTGACTTGCCTCTAGCGGGAAGAATTTTTACCGCATTCCAGTCCGTTCTGCTGCACAACTCCATAACACTTTCTAATGGTGTGGTCCAGAGACTTTAAATGATACCTTTGTTAAAATACCCCCCTCCAAATAGTTTGACTATTTAGTGTTTAAATTCTCAGCGGAAATGCAAATTTCCTTCAAAAGTTGTTTTGTTTACTTGAAGTATCAGTCAGTCGGAGAAAAAAGCCAAATTCATCATTAAAGTCTCCGGTGACATCTTCACGGACAGAACCATGCATTACCTTTCCTGTTTCTGTCTTGTAGCCTCGCACCATATGTTTCAAATTTCTGGACGTTTTCGCACTTCTTCATCGTTAAAGTCTCCGCTCACTTCTTAATGGACAGAAAGTCATGCATATTGTTTCATGAATCTACCTTGTAGCCATCGCACCATCTGTTTCAAATTTCTGGACATTTTCGCACTTCTTCATTGAGAAAGTCTCCGTTCACCTCTTAACGCAAAGAAATCCATGTTTAAAGCCTCCTAGCTCTACATTGTAACCATCGCAACCCGTTTTTAAATTTTCGGGAAGTTTTCGCACTACTACATCATTAAAGTCTCGCGGTGACCTCTTAACGCATTGAAATCCATGTTTAACGTTTCCTGACTCTATCTTGTAGCCATCGCACCTCGTGTTCCAAATTTGTGAACGTTTTCGCACTTCATCGTTGAATTCTCCAATGATCTCTTAACGTACAGAAACATAGTAACACAGTAGCTGTAGTAGTACCTCGTGAGCCACTGGCCTAACGAACACCTCCATAGGGAACTACAGCGGACACACATTTCCATGTATTAAGTACAAGAAGAGCATTAAGACAGAAACAGAACGATGTCTCAGCGACAACTGATGTAGGTAACTAATAACGTTTTAAGCAAATGTCAAAGCTTAGAAGCCGATAACTCGTAGTAGACCTACCGCCCTCGGGGATACATGCGTTACCTGGAGCGTCTCCCAGTTAACCCGAGTCCCAACAATCTATTGATGGTAGAAATATGCGAGTTTCAGTAAAAGTGGAATTACTTGTAGAATCTCGGTTGAAATGCGCCGTCAGTAAGTAGTATCACAAAATAACATTGTAATTTTAACTTTACTGTAGCACAATAGCTTCTGATTAAATTGTTTACCATTTCTGTAATGGGTTTCATCCCCAAACCTGTTCACTTCAGAGATATATCGATAATTTGAATCTAAAGCAGCCGATTGACACTCAACGGCGTACCAACCGTGACAGCGGCAACTGTTTGGAATGCGAAAGATAGGTTTCTACCAAAAATTTAATTTCTGCAGAGCTCTGAGCTGTGCCATGAGGCGTTCTCGCTGGACCCCGGCCAAGGAGATTTCACGATAAGACCCGGCGAGGAGGCGTCCGGTGGAACCTTTCCACAGAACCTACTAATGCAGCTTCAAAACTACTTAGCCCGCTGCAGCTGTAATTATTCCGAAAACCCGTTTTTTAGCATTCAAAATAATTTATGGCCAAAGATTTTGTTTTCACGCAAGCGATTAGTGGCTGCAGTAATTAGCGGGCTCCATTATTCCGCCATGAGCGATGGATGGTTGTTGGGAAACGCTTTCTTTAAGTCGCTCGGAATTGTTGGCAATTGCAAAATATTTACATAGCTGTAGATAGCTATATTTTAATTCATTGACAGTAATTTGCTTTTATTATTTTGTATATAATTTCATGGAATTTTATTGTTTTATTCAACATAAAATATAGCTTCCTTTTTGAAGCCATCATTAGCATATTGTCTTTCCCACACTATCAAGATTCTTTACATAATGGCGACATTCTGGCCAAGTAATATCTGTATGGATCGCTACGCCGCCTGTAAAACAAAATATTAATCGGCTTCTGGAATTCAATTTCACAATAAATAATCTTGATACGATGCAAATTTCTTTTGTCGATATTGCACAGTATTCAACAACGCTAAAAACCCACCAAAGCGTACATGTACAGTCACCCTTATTTTCTTGACGTCATCTACACACGACTCCTTCTTTGCCCTAGCGGTGGACTTCCCTCACGGATTTTTCTCGATCGCCACATGATCGCATACCACGTTATCATGCATTTTTCTGCACAAGTCTCCTATTTTATCTTGGCGCTGAAATTTCCTCACGATTCTTTCTCGATCGCCACATGATCGTATACGATCATGAAGTCTTCAGCACACGTCTCCTGTTTTATCTTGGCGCTGAAATTTCCTCACGATTTTTCTTTCAGTTTTTGACCTTTTTCGTAAGGCATACTTAAGTGTTTCTAGACGAATATGAACAAGATTCAGTATGTTTTACGGTGACATTCACAGTATTTCTACTGTAGATCTTCCAATAAAATAACAATTTTAACATAAGTTTATTTAGAGAACTATTGTTTGGAGTTACACTCGTGGGAAATAGTCAGAGGGTAACTAAACAACGAACAGATCGTTGTCAAGCAAGTCTCCCCGCAGAGCTATATTAAAGTAAACTCATGAATACCACCATGAAGCGGCAAAGTGCAGGTCCGTGCAAAGCGAGTTTATGTGGGATTCTAGGTTAGCCGACATATGGCAATAAGCAATGCCGGTGTCAGCGTACAGATGATATCGTAAAATATACAAATATTTATGCAACTCGGTCGTGCAAAGACAACGGCGGTTAGACGTCGATGTCATGTTTACAACTTTCCATTTTTCAGTAAAACATATGCATTGTTTGATTACTTACTACAAACTATTGACTAATTGGAAGAGATTCTCTAGCCGCCGACTTCACGATCGGGTGTTCGGATTTCAGTCCAATACTAAGCTATATGACATTTATCGTAGCTCTTTGGCAACATTCTTAATTGATGGCGTTGGTACCGACAAGTTGTAATTAGACTGCTATTTCTAACTATGTAACTATGACATGTTTAATTTGATAGACACTTACACGCATAACGGCAATTCCAAAGTCCCCACGCAGTCTGCACTGGTGACGTAAAGCGAAGAGATTACAACGGCTGACAGACACTTACACGCGTAACGCCAGTGCCAAAGTCCCCCCGCCGTCTGGACTGGGGACGTGAAGCGAAGAGATTACAACGACCTATAGACACTTACACGCGTAACGCCAGTGCCAAAGTCCCCCCGCCGTCTGGACTGGGGACGTGAAGCGAAGAGATTACAACGACCTATAGACACGTACACGCGTAACGCCTGTGCCAAAGTCCCACCGCCGTCTGGACTGGGGACGTGAAGCGAAGAGATTACAACGGCTGACAGACACTTACACTCGTAACGCCAGTGCCAAAGTCCCCCCGCCGTCTGGACTGGGGACGTGAAGCGAAGAGATTACAACGGCTGACAGACACTTACACGCGTAACCTCAATGCCAAAGTCCTCTCGCCGTCTGGACTGGTGACGTGAAGCGAAGAGATTACAACGACCTATAGACACTTACACGCGCAACGCCAATGCCAAAGTCCCCTCGCCGTCTGGACTGGTGACGTGAAGCGAAGAGATTACAACGACCTATAGACACTTACACGCGCAACGCCAATGCCAAAGTCCCCTCGCCGTCTGGACTGGTGACGTGAAGCGAAGAGATTACAACGACCTATAGACACTTACACGCGTAACGCCAGTACCAAAGTCCCCCCGCCGTCTGGACTGGGGACGTGAAGCGAAGAGATTACAACGACCTATAGACACGTACACGCGTAACGCCAGTGCCAAAGTCCCGTCGCCGTCTGGACTGGGGACGTGAAGCGAAGAGATTACAACGACCTATAGACACGTACACGTGTAACGCCAATGCCAAAGTCCCCTCGCCGTCTGGACTGGGGACGTGAAGCGAAGAGATTACAACGGCTGACAGACACTTACACGCGTAACGCCAGTGCCAAAGTCCCCCCGCCGTCTGGACTGGGGACGTGAAGCGAAGAGATTACAACGACCTATAGACACGTACACGCGTAACGCCAGTGCCAAAGTCCCCCCGCCGTCTGGACTGGGGACGTGAAGCGAAGAGATTACAACGGCTGACAGACACTTACACGCGTAACGCCAGTGCCAAAGTCCCCCCGCCGTCTGGACTGGGGACGTGAAGCGAAGAGATTACAACGACCTATAGACACGTACACGCGTAACGCCAGTGCCAAAGTCCCCCCGCCGTCTGGACTGGGGACGTGAAGCGAAGAGATTACAACGACCTATAGACACGTACACGCGTAACGCCTGTGCCAAGGTCCCCCCGCCGTCTGGACTGGGGACATGAAGCGAAGAGATTACAACGACCTATAGACACGTACACGCGTAACGCCAGTGCCAAAGTCCCCCCGCCGTCTGGACTGGGGACGTGAAGCGAAGAGATTACAACGACCTATAGACACGTACACGCGTAACGCCTGTGCCAAAGTCCCCCCGCCGTCTGGACTGGGGACGTGAAGCGAAGAGATTACAACGACCTATAGACACGTACACGCGTAACGCCAGAGCCAAAGTCCCCCCGCCGTCTGGACTGGGGACGTGAAGCGAAGAGATTACAACGACCTATAGACACTTACACGCGTAACGCCTGTGCCAAAGTCCCCCCGCCGTCTGGACTGGGGACGTGAAGCGAAGAGATTACAACGACCGATAGACACTTACACGCGTAACGCCAGTGCCAAAGTCCCCCCGCCGTCTGGACTGGGGACGTGAAGCGAAGAGATTACAACGACCTATAGACACGTACACGCGTAACGCCTGTGCCAAAGTCCCCCCGCCGTCTGGACTGGGGACGTGAAGCGAAGAGATTACAACGACCTATAGACACGTACACGCGTAACGCCAGAGCCAAAGTCCCCCCGCCGTCTGGACTGGGGACGTGAAGCGAAGAGATTACAACGACCTATAGACACTTACACGCGTAACGCCTGTGCCAAAGTCCCCCCGCCGTCTGGACTGGGGACGTGAAGCGAAGAGATTACAACGACCGATAGACACTTACACGCGTAACGCCTGTGCCAAAGTCCCCCCGCCGTCTGGACTGGGGACGTGAAGCGAAGAGATTACAACGACCTATAGACACTTACACGCGTAACGCCTGTGCCAAAGTCCCCCCGCCGTCTGGACTGGGGACGTGAAGCGAAGAGATTACAACGACCTATAGACACTTACACGCGTAACGCCTGTGCCAAAGTCCCCTCGCCGTCTGGACTGGGGACGTGAAGCGAAGAGATTACAATGACCGATAGACACTTACACGCGTAACGCCTGTGCCAAAGTCCCCCCGCCGTCTGGACTGGGGACGTGAAGCGAAAAGATTACAACGACCGATAGACACTTACACGCGTAACGCCTGTGCCAAAGTCCCCTCGCCGTCTGGACTGGGGACGTGAAGCGAAAAGATTACAACGACCGATAGACACTTACACGCGTAACGCCTGTGCCAAAGTCCCCCCGCCGTCTGGACTGGGGACGTGAAGCGAAAAGATTACAACGACCGATAGACACTTACACGCGTAACGCCTGTGCCAAAGTCCGCTCGCCGTCCGGACTGGTGACGTGAAGCGAAGAGATTACAACGATCTATAGACACGTACACGCGTAACGCCAGTGCCAAAGTCCCCTCGCCGTCTGGACTGGTGACATGAAGCGAAGAGATTACAACGACCGATAGACACTTACACGCGTAACGCCAATGCCAAAGTCCCCTCGCCGTCTGGACTGGTGACATGAAGCGAAGAGATTACAACGACCGATAGACACTTACACGCGTAACGCCAGTGCCAAAGTCCCCTCGCCGTCTGGACTGGTGACATGAAGCGAAGAGATTACAACGACCGATAGACACTTACACGCGTAACGCCTGTGCCAAAGTCCCATCGCCGCCTGGACTCATGACGTGAAGCGAAGAGATTACAACGACCGATAGACACTTACACGCGTAACGCCTGTGCCAAAGTCACCTCGCCGTCTGGACTGGGGACGTGAAGCGAAGAGATTACAACGACCTATAGACACTTACACGCGTAACGCCTGTGCCAAAGTCCCCTCGCCGTCTGGACTCATGACGTGAAGCGAAGAGATTACAACGACCTATAGACACGTACACGCGTAACGCCAGTGCCAAAGTCCCCCCGCCGTCTGGACTGGGGACGTGAAGCGAAGAGATTACAACGGCTGACAGACACTTACACGCGTAACGCCAGTGCCAAAGTCCCCCCGCCGTCTGGACTGGGGACGTGAAGCGAAGAGATTACAACGACCTATAGACACGTACACGCGTAACGCCAGTGCCAAAGTCCCCCCGCCGTCTGGACTGGGGACGTGAAGCGAAGAGATTACAACGACCTATAGACACGTACACGCGTAACGCCTGTGCCAAGGTCCCCCCGCCGTCTGGACTGGGGATATGAAGCGAAGAGATTACAACGACCTATAGACACGTACACGCGTAACGCCAGTGCCAAAGTCCCCCCGCCGTCTGGACTGGGGACGTGAAGCGAAGAGATTACAACGACCTATAGACACGTACACGCGTAACGCCTGTGCCAAAGTCCCCCCGCCGTCTGGACTGGGGACGTGAAGCGAAGAGATTACAACGACCTATAGACACGTACACGCGTAACGCCAGAGCCAAAGTCCCCCCGCCGTCTGGACTGGGGACGTGAAGCGAAGAGATTACAACGACCTATAGACACTTACACGCGTAACGCCTGTGCCAAAGTCCCCCCGCCGTCTGGACTGGGGACGTGAAGCGAAGAGATTACAACGACCGATAGACACTTACACGCGTAACGCCAGTGCCAAAGTCCCCCCGCCGTCTGGACTGGGGACGTGAAGCGAAGAGATTACAACGACCTATAGACACGTACACGCGTAACGCCTGTGCCAAAGTCCCCCCGCCGTCTGGACTGGGGACGTGAAGCGAAGAGATTACAACGACCTATAGACACGTACACGCGTAACGCCAGAGCCAAAGTCCCCCCGCCGTCTGGACTGGGGACGTGAAGCGAAGAGATTACAACGACCTATAGACACTTACACGCGTAACGCCTGTGCCAAAGTCCCCCCGCCGTCTGGACTGGGGACGTGAAGCGAAGAGATTACAACGACCGATAGACACTTACACGCGTAACGCCTGTGCCAAAGTCCCCCCGCCGTCTGGACTGGGGACGTGAAGCGAAGAGATTACAACGACCTATAGACACTTACACGCGTAACGCCTGTGCCAAAGTCCCCCCGCCGTCTGGACTGGGGACGTGAAGCGAAGAGATTACAACGACCTATAGACACTTACACGCGTAACGCCTGTGCCAAAGTCCCCTCGCCGTCTGGACTGGGGACGTGAAGCGAAGAGATTACAATGACCGATAGACACTTACACGCGTAACGCCTGTGCCAAAGTCCCCCCGCCGTCTGGACTGGGGACGTGAAGCGAAAAGATTACAACGACCGATAGACACTTACACGCGTAACGCCTGTGCCAAAGTCCCCTCGCCGTCTGGACTGGGGACGTGAAGCGAAAAGATTACAACGACCGATAGACACTTACACGCCTAACGCCTGTGCCAAAGTCCCCCCGCCGTCTGGACTGGGGACGTGAAGCGAAAAGATTACAACGACCGATAGACACTTACACGCGTAACGCCTGTGCCAAAGTCCGCTCGCCGTCCGGACTGGTGACGTGAAGCGAAGAGATTACAACGATCTATAGACACGTACACGCGTAACGCCAGTGCCAAAGTCCCCTCGCCGTCTGGACTGGTGACATGAAGCGAAGAGATTACAACGACCGATAGACACTTACACGCGTAACGCCAATGCCAAAGTCCCCTCGCCGTCTGGACTGGTGACATGAAGCGAAGAGATTACAACGACCGATAGACACTTACACGCGTAACGCCAGTGCCAAAGTCCCCTCGCCGTCTGGACTGGTGACATGAAGCGAAGAGATTACAACGACCGATAGACACTTACACGCGTAACGCCTGTGCCAAAGTCCCATCGCCGCCTGGACTCATGACGTGAAGCGAAGAGATTACAACGACCGATAGACACTTACACGCGTAACGCCTGTGCCAAAGTCACCTCGCCGTCTGGACTCATGACGTGAAGCGAAGAGATTACAACGACCGATAGACACTTACACGCGTAACGCCTGTGCCAAAGTCCCCCCGCCGTCTGGACTGGGGACGTGAAGCGAAGCGATTACAACGACCGATAGACACTTACACGCGTAACGCCAATGCCAAAGTCCCCTCGCCGTCTTGACTGGTGACGTGAAGCGAAGAGATTACAACGACCGATAGACACTTACACGCGTAACGCCTGTGCCAAAGTCCCCTCGCCGTCTGGACTGGGGACGTGAAGCGAAGAGATTACAACGACCGATAGACACTTACACGTGTAACGCCAGTGCCAAAGTCCCCTCGCCGTCTGGACTGGTGACATGAAGCGAAGAGATTACAACGACCGATAGACACTTACACGCGTAACGCCTGTGCCAAAGTCCCCTCGCCGTCTGGACTGGTGACGTGAAGCGAAGAGATTACAACGACCGATAGACACTTACACGTGTAACGCCTGTGCCAAAGTCCCCTCGCCGTCTGGACTGGGGACGTGAAGCGAAGAGATTACAACGACCGATAGACACTTACACGTGTAACGCCAGTGCCAAAGTCCCCTCGCCGTCTGGACTGGGGACGTGAAGCGAAGAGATTACAACGACCGATAGACACTTACACGTGTAACGCCTGTG
Organism: Prosapia bicincta; assembly: GCA_036971475.1. NCBI lineage: Eukaryota > Metazoa > Arthropoda > Insecta > Hemiptera > Cercopidae > Prosapia > Prosapia bicincta. The sequence continues at coordinate 108,401,488 of JBAIZL010000005.1, forward strand.
CCAAAGTCCCCTCGCCGTCTGGACCGATGACGTGAAGCGAAGAGATTACAACGACCGATAGACACTTACACGTGTAACGCCAGTGCCAAAGTCCCATCGCCGTCTGGACTGGGGACGTGAAGCGAAGAGATTACAACGACCGATAGACACTTACACGTGTAACGCCAGTGCCAAAGTCCCCTCGCCGTCTGGACTGGGGACGTGAAGCGAAGAGATTACAACGACCGATAGACACTTACACGTGTAACGCCTGTGCCAAAGTCAAATCGCCGTCTGGACTGGTGACGTGAAGCGAAGAGATTACAACGACCGATAGACACTTACACGTGTAACGCCAGTGCCAAAGTCCCATCGCCGTCTGGACTGGGGACGTGAAGCGAAGAGATTACAACGACCGATAGACACTTACACGTGTAACGCCAGTGCCAAAGTCCCCTCGCCGTCTGGACTGGGGACGTGAAGCGAAGAGATTACAACGACCGATAGACACTTACACGTGTAACGCCTGTGCCAAAGTCCCATCGCCGTCTGGACTGGTGACGTGAAGCGAAGAGATTACAACGACTGACAGACACTTACACGTGTAACGCCTGTGCCAAAGTCCCCTCGCCGTCTGGACTGGGGACGTGAAGCGAAGAGATTACAACGACCGATAGACACTTACACGTGTAACGCCAGTGCCAAAGTCCCCTCGCCGTCTGGACTGGGGACGTGAAGCGAAGAGATTACAACGACCGATAGACACTTACACGCGTAACGCCTGTGCCAAAGTCCCCTCGCCGTCTGGACTGGTGACGTGAAGCGAAGAGATTACAACGACCGATAGACACTTACACGTGTAACGCCAGTGCCAAAGTCCCCTCGCCGTCTGGACTGGTGACATGAAGCGAAGAGATTACAACGACCTATAGACACTTACACGCGTAACGCCTGTGCCAAAGTCCCCTCGCCGTCTGGACTGGTGACATGAAGCGAAGAGATTACAACGACCGATAGACACTTACACGTGTAACGCCAGTGCCAAAGTCCCCTCGCCGTCTGGACTGGGGACGTGAAGCGAAGAGATTACAACGACCGATAGACACTTACACGCGTAACGCCTGTGCCAAAGTCCCCTCGCCGTCTGGACTGGTGACGTGAAGCGAAGAGATTACAACGACCGATAGACACTTACACGCGTAACGCCAATGCCAAAGTCCCCTCGCCGTCCGGACTGGTGACGTGAAGCGAAGAGATTACAACGACCGATAGACACTTACACGCGTAACGCCTGTGCCAAAGTCCCCTCGCCGTCTGGACTGGTGACATGAAGCGAAGAGCTTACAACGACCGATAGACACTTACACGTGTAACGCCTGTGCCAAAGTCCCCCCGCCGTCTAGACTCATGACGTGAAGCGAAGAGAACAACGACTGACAGACAACCACACGCGAACCGCCAACGCCAATGTCCTGGTGACGTGAAGCGAAGAGATTACAACGACCGATAGACACTTATACGCGTAACGACAATGCCAAAGTCCCCTCGCCGTCTGGACTGGTGACGTGAAGCGAAGAGATTACAACGACCTATAGACACTTACACGCGTAACCTCAATGCCAAAGTCCCCTCGCCATCTGGACTGGTGACGTGAAGCGAAGAGATTGCAACGACCGATAGACACTTACACGCGTAACGCCTGTGCCAAAGTCCCCCCGCCGTCTGGACTGGTGACGTGAAGCGAAGAGATTACAACGACCTATAGACACTTACACGCGTAACCTCAATGCCAAAGTCCCCTCGCCGTCTGGACTGGTGACGTGAAGCGAAGAGATTACAACGACCTATAGACACTTACACGCGTAACCTCAATGCCAAAGTCCCCTCGCCATCTGGACTGGTGACGTGAAGCGAAGAGATTACAACGACCTATAGACACTTACACGCGTAACCTCAATGCCAAAGTCCCCTCGCCATCTGGACTGGTGACTTGAAGCGAAGAGATTACAACGACCTATAGACACTTACACGCGTAACCTCAATGCCAAAGTCCCCTCGCCATCTGGACTGGTGACGTGAAGCGAAGAGATTGCAACGACCAATAGACACTTAAACGCGTAACGCCAGTGCCAAAGTCCCCTCGCCGTCTGGACTGGTGACGTGAAGCGAAGAGATTACAACGACCGATAGACACATACACGCGTAACGCCAGTGCCAAAGTCCCCCCGCCGTCCGGACTGGTGACATGAAGCGAAGAGATTACAACGACCGATAGACACTTACACGCGTAACGCCTGTGCCAAAGTCCCCCCGCCGTCTGGACTGGGGACGTGAAGCGAAGAGATTACAACGACCTATAGACACTTACACGCGTAACGCCTGTGCCAAAGTCCCCTCGCCGTCTGGACTGGGGACGTGAAGCGAAAAGATTACAACGACCGATAGACACTTACACGCGTAACGACAATGCCAAAGTCCCGTCGCCGTCTGGACTGGTGACGTGAAGCGAAGAGATTACAACGACCTATAGACACTTACACGCGTAACGCCTGTGCCAAAAGCCCCTCGCCGCCTGGACTGGTGACGTGAAGCGAAGAGATTACAACGACCGATAGACACTTACACGTGTAACGCCAGTGCCAAAGACCCCTCGCCGTCTGGACTGGTGACGTGAAGCGAAGAGATTACAACGACCTATAGACACTTACACGCGTAACGCCTGTGCCAAAGTCCCTCGCCGCCTGGACTGGTGACGTGAAGCGAAGAGATTACAACGACCTATAGACACTTACACGTGTAACGCCAGTGCCAAAGTCCCCTCGCCGTCTGGACTGGTGACGTGAAGCGAAGAGATTACAACGACCTATAGACACTTACACGCGTAACGCCAGTGCCAAAGTCCCTCGCCGCCTGGACTGGTGACGTGAAGTGAAGAGATTACAACGACCGATAGACACTTACACGTGTAACGCCAGTGCCAAAGTCCCTCGCCGTCTGGACTGGTGACGTGAAGCGAAGAGATTACAACGACCTATAGACACTTACACGCGTAACGCCAGTGCCAAAGTCCCCTCGCCGTCTGGACTGGTGACGTGAAGCGAAGAGATTACAACGACCGATAGACACTTACACGTGTAACGCCAGTGCCAAAGTCCCTCGCCGTCTGGACTGGTGACGTGAAGCGAAGAGATTACAACGACCTATAGACACTTACACGCGTAACGCCTGTGCCAAAGTCCCTCGCCGCCTGGACTGGTGACGTGAAGCGAAGAGATTACAACGACCGATAGACACTTACACGTGTAACGCCAGTGCCAAAGTCCCCTCGCCGTCTGGACTGGTGACGTGAAGCGAAGAGATTACAACGACCTATAGACACTTACACGCGTAACGCTAGTGAAAAGGTCCCCTCGCCGTCTGGACACATGACGTGAAGCGAAGAGATTACAACGACCGATAGACACTTATACGTGTAACGCCAGTGCCAAAGTCCCCTCGCCGTCTGGACTGGTGACGTGAAGCGAAGAGATTACAACGACCTATAGACACTTACACGCGTAACGCCAGTGCCAAAGTCCCCTCGCCGTCTGGACTGGTGACGTGAAGCGAAGAGATTACAACGACCGATAGACACTTACACGCGTAACGCCAGTGCCAAAGTCCCCTCGCCGTCTGGACTGGTGACGTGAAGCGAAGAGATTACAACGACCGATAGACACTTACACGCGTAACGCCAGTGCCAAAGTCCCCTCGCCGTCTGGACTGGTGACGTGAAGCGAAGAGATTACAACGACCTATAGACACTTACACGCGTAACGCCAATGCCAAAGTCCCCTCGCCGTCTGGACTGGTGACGTGAAGCGAAGAGATTAAAACGACCTATAGACACTTACACGCGTAACGCCAATGCCAAAGTCCCCTCGCCGTCTGGACTGGTGACGTGAAGCGAAGAGATTACAACGACCTATAGACACTTAGACGCGTAACGCCAATGCCAAAGTCCCCTCGCCGTCTGGACTGGTGACGTGAAGCGAAGAGATTACAACGACCTATAGACACTTACACGCGTAACGCCAATGCCAAAGTCCCCTCGCCGTCTGGACTGGTGACGTGAAGCTAAGAGATTACAACGACCTATAGACACACGCGTAACGCCAATGCCAAAGTCCCCCCGCCGTCTGGACTGGGGACGTGAAGCGAAGAGATTACAACGACCGATAGACACTTACACGCGTAACGCCTGTGCCAAAGTCCCCTCGCCGTCTGGACTGGTGACGTGAAGCGAAGAGATTACAACGACCTATAGACACTTACACGCGCAACGCCAATGCCAAAGTCCCCTCGCCGTCTGGACTGGTGACGTGAAGCGAAGAGATTACAACGACCGATAGACACTTACACGTGTAACGCCAGTGCCAAAGTCCCTCGCCGTCTGGACTGGTGACGTGAAGCGAAGAGATTACAACGACCTATAGACACTTACACGCGTAACGCCAGTGCCAAAGTCCCCTCGCCGTCTGGACTGGTGATGTGAAGCGAAGAGATTACAACGACTTATAGACACTTACACGCGTAACGCCAGTGCCAAAGTCCCCTCGCCGTCTAGACTGGTGACGTGAAGCGAAGAGATTACAACGACCGATAGACACTTACACGCGTAACGCCTGTGCCAAAGTCCCCTCGCCGTCTGGACTCATGACGTGAAGCGAAGAGATTACAACGACCTATAGACACTTACACGCGTAACGCCAGTGCCAAAGTCCCCTCGCCGTCTGGACTGGTGACGTGAAGCGAAGAGATTACAACGACCTATAGACACTTACACGCGCAACGCCAATGCCAAAGTCCCCTCGCCGTCTGGACTGGTGACGTGAAGCGAAGAGATTACAACGACCTATAGACACTTACACGCGTAACGCCAATGCCAAAGTCACCTCGCCGCCTGGACTGGTGACGTGAAGCGAAGAGATTACAACGACCTATAGACACTTACACGCGCAACGCCAATGCCAAAGTCCCCTCGCCGTCTGGACTGGTGACGTGAAGCGAAGAGATAACAACGACCTATAGACACTTACACGCGCAACGCCAATGCCAAAGTCCCCTCGCCGCCTGGACTGGTGACGTGAAGCGAAGAGATTACAACGACCTATAGACACTTACACGCGTAACGCCAATGCCAAAGTCCCCTCGCCGTCTGGACTGGTGACGTGAAGCGAAGAGATTACAACGACCTATAGACACTTACACGCGTAACGCCAATGCCAAAGTCCCCTCGCCGTCTGGACTGGTGACGTGAAGCGAAGAGATTACAACGACCTATAGACACACGCGTAACGCCCATGCCAAAGTCCCCCCGCCGTCTGGACTGGGGACGTGAAGCGAAGAGATTACAACGACCGATAGACACTTACACGCGTAACGCCTGTGCCAAAGTCCCCTCGCCGTCTGGACTGGTGACGTGAAGCGAAGAGATTACAACGACCTATAGACACTTATACGCGCAACGCCAATGCCAAAGTCCCCTCGCCGTCTGGACTGGTGACGTGAAGCGAAGAGATTACAACGACCGATAGACACTTACACGTGTAACGCCAGTGCCAAAGTCCCTCGCCGTCTGGACTGGTGACGTGAAGCGAAGAGATTACAACGACCTATAGACACTTACACGCGTAACGCCAGTGCCAAAGTCCCCTCGCCGTCTAGACTGGTGACGTGAAGCGAAGAGATTACAACGACCGATAGACACTTACACGCGTAACGCCTGTGCCAAAGTCCCCTCGCCGTCTGGACTCATGACGTGAAGCGAAGAGATTACAACGACCTATAGACACTTACACGCGTAACGCCAGTGCCAAAGTCCCCTCGCCGTCTGGACTGGTGACGTGAAGCGAAGAGATTACAACGACCTATAGACACTTACACGCGCAACGCCAATGCCAAAGTCCCCTCGCCGTCTGGACTGGTGACGTGAAGCGAAGAGATTACAACGACCTATAGACACTTACACGCGTAACGCCAATGCCAAAGTCACCTCGCCGCCTGGACTGGTGACGTGAAGCGAAGAGATTACAACGACCTATAGACACTTACACGCGCAACACCAATGCCAAAGTCCCCTCGCCGTCTGGACTGGTGACGTGAAGCGAAGAGATAACAACGACCTATAGACACTTACACGCGCAACGCCAATGCCAAAGTCCCCTCGCCGCCTGGACTGGTGACGTGAAGCGAAGAGATTACAACGACCTATAGACACTTACACGCGCAACGCCAATGCCAAAGTCACCTCGCCGCCTGGACTGGTGACGTGAAGCGAAGAGATTACAACGACCTATAGACACTTACACGCGTAACGCCAATGCAAAGTCCCCTCGCCGCCTGGACTGGTGACGTGAAGCGAAGAGATTACAACGACCTATAGACACTTACACGCGCAACGCCAATGCCAAAGTCACCTCGCCGCCTGGACTGGTGACGTGAAGCGAAGAGATTACAACGACCTATAGACACTTACACGCGTAACGCCAATGCCAAAGTCCCCTCGCCGCCTGGACTGGTGACGTGAAGCGAAGAGATTACAACGACCTATAGACACTTACACGCGTAACGCCAATGCCAAAGTCACCTCGCCGCCTGGACTGGTGACGTGAAGCGAAGAGATTACAACGACCTTTAGACACTTACACGCGCAACGCCAATGCCAAAGTCACCTCGCCGCCTGGACTGGTGACGTGAAGCGAAGAGATTACAACGACCTATAGACACTTACACGCGCAACGCCAATGCCAAAGTCCCCTCGCCGCCTGGACTGGTGACGTGAAGCGAAGAGATTACAACGACCGATAGACACTTACACGCGCAACGCCTGTGCCAAAGTCCCCTCGCCGCCTGGACTCATGACGTGAAGCGAAGAGATTACAACGACCGATAGACACTTACACGCGCAACGCCAATGCCAAAGTCCCCTCGCCGCCTGGACTCATGACGTGAAGCGAAGAGATTACAACGACCTATAGACACTTACACGCGTAACGCCTGTGCCAAAGTCCCCTCGGCGTCTGGACTGGTGACGTGAAGCGAAGAGATTACAACGACCTATAGACACTTACACGCGCAACGCCAATGCCAAAGTCCCCTCGCCGCCTGGACTGGTGACGTGAAGCGAAGAGATTACAACGACCTATAGACACTTACACGCGTAACGCCAGTGCCAAAGTCACCTCGCCGTCCGGACTGGTGACATGAAGCGAAGAGATTACAACGACCTATAGACACTTACACGCGTAACGCCAATGCCAAAGTCCCCTCGCCGTCTGGACTGGTGACGTGAAGCGAAGAGATTACAACGACCGATAGACACTTACACGCGTAACGCCAATGCCAAAGTCACCTCGCCGCCTGGACTGGTGACGTTAAGCGAAGAGATTACAACGACCTATAGACACTTACACGCGCAACGCCAATGCCAAAGTCCCCTCGCCGTCTGGACTGGTGACGTGAAGCGAAGAGATAACAACGACCTATAGACACTTACACGCGTAACGCCAATGCCAAAGTCACCTCGCCGCCTGGACTGGTGACGTGAAGCGAAGAGATTACAACGACCTATAGACACTTACACGCGCAACGCCAATGCCAAAGTCCCCTCGCCGTCTGGACTGGTGACGTGAAGCGAAGAGATTACAACGACCTATAGACACTTACACGCGCAACGCCAATGCCAAAGTCCCCTCGCCGTCTGGACTGGTGACGTGAAGCGAAGAGATTACAACGACCTATAGACACTTACACGCGTAACGCCAATGCCAAAGTCACCTCGCCGCCTGGACTGGTGACGTGAAGCGAAGAGATTACAACGACCTATAGACACGTACACGCGTAACGCCAGTGCCAAAGTCCCCTCGCCGTCTGGACTGGTGACGTGAAGCGAAGAGATTACAACGACCGATAGACACTTACACGCGTAACGCCTGTGCCAAAGTCCCCTCGCCGTCTGTACTCATGACGTGAAGCGAAGAGATTACAACGACCTATAGACACTTACACGCGCAACGCCAATGCCAAAGTCCCCTCGCCGTCTGGACTGGTGACGTGAAGCGAAGAGATTACAACGACCTATAGACACTTACACGCGCAACGCCAATGCCAAAGTCCCCTCGCCGTCTGGACTGGTGACGTGAAGCGAAGAGATTACAACGACCTATAGACACTTACACGCGTAACGCCAATGCCAAAGTCACCTCGCCGCCTGGACTGGTGACGTGAAGCGAAGAGATTACAACGACCTATAGACACGTACACGCGTAACGCCAGTGCCAAAGTCCCCTCGCCGTCTGGACTGGTGACGTGAAGCGAAGAGATTACAACGACCGATAGACACTTACACGCGTAACGCCTGTGCCAAAGTCCCCTCGCCGTCTGGACTCATGACGTGAAGCGAAGAGATTACAACGACCTATAGACACTTACACGCGTAACGCCAGTGCCAAAGTCCCCTCGCCGTCTGGACTGGTGACGTGAAGCGAAGAGATTACAACGACCGATAGACACTTACACGCGTAACGCCAGTGCCAAAGTCACCTCGCCGTCCGGACTGGTGACATGAAGCGAAGAGATTACAACGACCTATAGACACTTACACGCGTAACGCCAATGCCAAAGTCCCCTCGCCGTCTGGACTGGTGACGTGAAGCGAAGAGATTACAACGACCGATAGACACTTACACGCGTAACGCCAATGCCAAAGTCCCCTCGCCGTCTGGACTCATGACGTGAAGCGAAGAGATTACAACGACCGATAGACACTTACACGAGTAACGCTAGTGAAAAGGTCCCCTCGCCGTCTGGACTCATGACGTGAAGCGAAGAGATTACAACGACTGATAGACACTTACACGCGTAACGCCAATGCCAAAGTCCCCTCGCCGTCTGGACTGGTGACGTGAAGCGAAGAGATTACAACGACCTATAGACACTTACACGCGTAACGCCAATGCCAAAGTCCCCTCGCCGTCCGAAATGGTGACATGAAGCGAAGAGATTACAACGACCTATAGACACTTACACGCGTAACGCCAATGCCAAAGTCCCCTCGCCGTCCGGACTGGTGACATGAAGCGAAAAGATTACAACGACCGATAGACACTTATACGCGTAACGACAATGCCAAAGTCCCCTCGCCGTCCGGACTGGTGACATGAAGCGAAAAGATTACAACGACCGATAGACACTTATACGCGTAACGACAATGCCAAAGTCCCCTCGCCGTCCGGAATGGTGACATGAAGCGAAAAGATTACAACGACCGATAGACACTTACACGCGTAACGACAATGCCAAAGTCCCCTCGCCGTCCGGACTGGTGACATGAAGCGAAAAGATTACAACGACCTATAGACACTTACACGCGTAACGCCAATGCCAAAGTCCCCTCGCCGTCCGGACTGGTGACATGAAGCGAAGAGATTACAACGACCGATAGACACTTATACGCGTAACGACAATGCCAAAGTCCCCTCGCCGTCTGGACTGGTGACATGAAGCGAAAAGATTACAACGACCGATAGACACTTATACGCGTAACGACAATGCCAAAGTCCCGTCGCCGTCCGGACTGGTGACATGAAGCGAAAAGATTACAACGACCGATAGACACTTATACGCGTAACGACAATGCCAAAGTCCCCTCGCCGTCCGGACTGGTGACATGAAGCGAAAAGATTACAACGACCGATAGACACTTATACGCGTAACGACAATGCCAAAGTCCCCTCGCCGTCCGGACTGGTGACATGAAGCGAAAAGATTACAACGACCGATAGACACTTACACGCGTAACGACAATGCCAAAGTCCCCTCGCCGTCCGGACTGGTGACATGAAGCGAAAAGATTACAACGACCGACAGACACTTACACGCGTAACGCTAGTGAAAAGGTCCCCTCGCCGTCTGGACTCATGACGTGAAGCGAAGAGAACAACGACCGACAGACACTTACACGCGTAACGCCAATGCCAATTACTGCGGAATGTGTGTAGACTTTTCAGTTTCCACGAATCAGTTTCGCAACTTCTCCATGCCTGTCAAACCGTCAGTCTTTCGACATCCGCACCGCCGATATTACCTTGGCCTGGATAACGTAGTATCAAATTCAATACGGCCTCAATATGGCGGACTTAACGTTAGGTCTATATATAGTTTTTACTACAAAGTACTGTGACGGCTAGATAGAGCAAATCTATTTCTTCACAGGAGCCGGTCTCACTCTCCACGGACGCGAGCATCAAGAAACGTCTATACACTATTGTAGCAAAAACCCGTCAGTTTCAAAATATTAGTAACATTAGCAATATGTGATGCGTGGCTAAAGTTGGAACGATGCCAAGTCGTCGTTAGAAAAGCACACTAACAATAAACGGCCGTTTGTTGTTGCAAAAGCCGACGGTACAAACAAAACGTTTATACACCGTCTGCTTAGACATGTTCATTGTTGTAAGTGTGTAACATATCTATAAGATAAACTAACCTATAACTTCATGAACATCCATTAAAATATAGCACATTAGATTCAGCAGATAAGCTACGTATTATAATGAACGGTGTACATGAAGCGAAATGTAGCCCCCGGCCGGGCAGGATCATAGAACTCGTGTCGTACAGACGCAACCCATCAAAGAATTACTTCAAATCTCCAAGCATAAATAACTTTTTAATACAAACTATTGGGGTTTTAAATATAGTTGTAAATTGATACAACCGTGTAACCATCCAACAAACATTATATGGACGAAATGCTATATATAGCATTACAAGAACATGCAGAATTCTTGTGGGTAAATACTAGCGTGTAATTTGTTCCTAATCGAATTGCTACCATTAATCTCTTGAATAAACTGTAGTCTCTCCTTTGGTAATATAATACTTGCACAATCTTAGGTCAAGCTTCTCCCCAGAAATCCGAAGTTATGTGAATGGCTCAGAAAACAGACTTGCCCAACCCTCATAGACTTGCCCAACCCTCACAGACTTGCTCAACCCTCATAGACTTGCCCAACCCTCATAGACTTGCCCAAGCCTCATAGACTTGCCCAACCCTCACAGACTTGCCCAACCCTCATAGACTTGCCCAACCCTCATAGACTTGCCCAACCCTCACAGACTTGCCCAACCCTCATAGACTTGCCCAACCCTCATAGACTTGCCCAACCCTCATAGACTTGCCCAACCCTCACAGACTTGCCCAACCCTCATAGACTTGCCCAACCCTCATAGACTTGCCCAACCCTCACAGACTTGCCCAACCCTCATAGACTTGCCCAACCCTCATAGACTTGCCCAACCCTCATAGACTTGCCCAACCCTCATAGACTTGCCCAACCCTCATAGACTTGCCCAACCCTCACAGACTTGCCCAACCCTCATAGACTTGCCCAACCCTCATAGACTTGCCCAACCCTCATAGACTTGCCCAACCCTCATAGACTTGCCCAACCCTCATAGACTTGCCCAACCCTCATAGACTTGCCCAACCCTCATAGACTTGCCCAACCCTCATAGACTTGCCCAACCCTCACAGACTTGCCCAACCCTCATAGACTTGCCCAACCCTCATAAACTTGCCCAACCCTCATAGACTTGCCCAACCCTCACAGACTTACCCAACCCTCATAGACTTGCCCAACCCTCATAGACTTGCCCAACCCTCATAGACTTGCCCAACCCTCATAGACTTGCCCAACCCTCATAGACTTGCCCAACCCTCATAGACTTGCCCAACCCTCATAGACTTGCCCAACCCTCATAAACTTGCCCAACCCTCATAGACTTGCCCAACCCTCATAGACTTGCCCAACCCTCATAGACTTGCCCAACCCTCATAGACTTGCCCAACCCTCACAGACTTGCCCAACCCTCATAGACTTGCCCAACCCTCATAGACTTGCCCAACCCTCATAGACTTGCCCAACCCTCACAGACTTGCCCAACCCTCATAGACTTGCCCAACCCTCATAGACTTGCCCAACCCTCATAGACTTGCCCAACCCTCATAGACTTGCCCAACCCTCATAGACTTGCCCAACCCTCATAGACTTGCCCAACCCTCATAGACTTGCCCAACCCTCATAGACTTGCCCAACCCTCATAGACTTGCCCAACCCTCATAGACTTGCCCAACCCTCATAGACTTGCCTAACCCTCATAGACTTGCCCAACCCTCATAGACTTGCCCAACCCTCATAGACTTGCCCAACCCTCATAGACTTGCCCAACCCTCATAGACTTGCCCAACCCTCACAGACTTGCCCAACCCTCATAGACTTGCCCAACCCTCATATTTTTAATATATCAAGTAATATATTTTTCCTACTGGGAATAAAATTGACTTCGAATGCCAGAATGGCCTATTCCTCATTTCAACGTCAAACCATGCAACAAACAAAATCTTTATCCTGGCTCTGTATGTTTTTACACTTTTTAAAGAGCTAAATTTCCTCTTTTCTTTACTGTATCATAGACAGGGTTCTGAGCCATTCACGGGCCTGTCAAGCGGAAGAGCCAAATTGCTTAGATTAGTATCAGGACTTCTGACCTTTAGAAGAATCTTTAGTGTTTTTCGTTTGTTCATTAATTTAATATAAAATCATTTTCCCTTTTTTGTCCGACAGTTTTGTCTACACGTGCTGTGTACATCTCCCAACCCGCTTGAAGTAAACACTTTGGGTACATGAGGAAAGCTATGTGGGATCTATCTCCTTGTTGTCGTTCTTTTATTCTACGTTATTCAAGTCTCTTTTCCTATTGGTGGTCCCGTAAGCCACTATACTGGAGAGGGAGACTGTAAAGCTGGACCTCGTGGAAAGTCGTGGATAAATCGAAGGCACCGTGTGAAATCACCATAAAAACTGAGCTCCGCCGGTTTCTTTATCTGTAAACCTGAATTGGGGCGAAATGCTACGACGAGGGATCAAATTTTTCGTCCTGTCCTTTTCTACTTGAACCGTGCAACGTATAGGCCTAATCCTTGACTGTAGTTTTTTGTTGTCTTAGGCCTATAGCCCGTTTTTCTCAAACACTGATCAAAAGAAAAAAAAATTGTCGAAAAACAAGGGGGGGAATAAGCTATTAAGGGTAATAATTTTAGTTATATACTCGTATTTTCCCAGTAGATGGGGCTCATCCCGAAACGGGCCAAATAGAATCACTTTGGTTAAACTTGTGGCCTACTACTAAGTGGAACTAATTTCTTTGCTAGTCATTCAATATACTTGGAGGTTACATTCTAATAACATTTATGTAAGTAAGGCAGATACATAAACAAGTTGCAAAAAATCTAAATTTTATTTTTAAAATATTTCGGTAACATTTGTTATAGGCCTACAATTAATCCAAAGCAAGATTAGAGTGAATCTAGACAACTTGGGAAGCAGCAACTGGCTAATGCTATAAAGTAGTTTTGTATTTCGGTAACATTTGTTATAGGCCTACAATTAATCCAAAGCAAGATTAGAGTGAATCTAGACAACTTGGGAAGCAGCAACTGGCTAATGCTATAAAGTAGTTTTGTATTTCGGTAACATTTGTTATAGGCCTACAATTAATCCAAAGCAAGATTAGAGTGAATCTAGACAACTTGGGAAGCAGTAACTGGCTAATGCTATAAAGTAGTTTTGTATTTCGGTAACATTTGTTATAGGCCTACAATTAATCCAAAGCAAGATTAGAGTGAATCTAGACAACTTGGGAAGCAGTAACTGGCTAATGCTATAAAGTAGTTTTGTATTTCGGTAACATTTGTTATAGGCCTACAATTAATCCAAAGCAAGATTAGAGTGAATCTAGACAACTTGGGAAGCAGTAACTGGCTAATGCTATAAAGTAGTTTTGTATTTCGGTAACATTTGTTATAGGCCTACAATTAATCCAAAGCAAGATTAGAGTGAATCTAGACAACTTGGGAAGCAGTAACTGGCTAATGCTATAAAGTAGTTTTGTATTTCGGTAACATTTGTTATAGGCCTACAATTAATCCAAAGCAAGATTAGAGTGAATCTAGACAACTTGGGAAGCAGTAACTGGCTAATGCTATAAAGTAGTTTTGTATTTCGGTAACATTTGTTATAGGCCTACAATTAATCCAAAGCAAGATTAGAGTGAATCTAGACAACTTGGGAAGCAGTAACTGGCTAATGCTATAAAGTAGTTTTGTATTTCGGTAACATTTGTTATAGGCCTACAATTAATCCAAAGCAAGATTAGAGTGAATCTAGACAACTTGGGAAGCAGTAACTGGCTAATGCTATAAAGTAGTTTTGTATTTCGGTAACATTTGTTATAGGCCTACAATTAATCCAAAGCAAGATTCTTGGCAATATTAGAGTGAATCTAGACAACTTGGGAAGCAGTAACTGGCTAATGCTATAAAGTAGTTTTGTATTTCGGTAACATTTGTTATAGGCCTACAATTAATCCAAAGCAAGATTAGAGTGAATCTAGACAACTTGGGAAGCAGCAACTGGCTAATGCTATAAAGTAGTTTTGTATTTCGGTAACATTTGTTATAGGCCTACAATTAATCCAAAGCAAGATTAGAGTGAATCTAGACAACTTGGGAAGCAGCAACTGGCTAATGCTATAAAGTAGTTTTGTATTTCGGTAACATTTGTTATAGGCCTACAATTAATCCAAAGCAAGATTAGAGTGAATCTAGACAACTTGGGAAGCAGTAACTGGCTAATGCTATAAAGTAGTTTTGTATTTCGGTAACATTTGTTATAGGCCTACAATTAATCCAAAGCAAGATTAGAGTGAATCTAGACAACTTGGGAAGCAGTAACTGGCTAATGCTATAAAGTAGTTTTGTATTTCGGTAACATTTGTTATAGGCCTACAATTAATCCAAAGCAAGATTAGAGTGAATCTAGACAACTTGGGAAGCAGTAACTGGCTAATGCTATAAAGTAGTTTTGTATTTCGGTAACATTTGTTATAGGCCTACAATTAATCCAAAGCAAGATTAGAGTGAATCTAGACAACTTGGGAAGCAGTAACTGGCTAATGCTATAAAGTAGTTTTGTATTTCGGTAACATTTGTTATAGGCCTACAATTAATCCAAAGCAAGATTAGAGTGAATCTAGACAACTTGGGAAGCAGTAACTGGCTAATGCTATAAAGTAGTTTTGTATTTCGGTAACATTTGTTATAGGCCTACAATTAATCCAAAGCAAGATTAGAGTGAATCTAGACAACTTGGGAAGCAGTAACTGGCTAATGCTATAAAGTAGTTTTGTATTTCGGTAACATTTGTTATAGGCCTACAATTAATCCAAAGCAAGATTAGAGTGAATCTAGACAACTTGGGAAGCAGTAACTGGCTAATGCTATAAAGTAGTTTTGTATTTCGGTAACATTTGTTATAGGCCTACAATTAATCCAAAGCAAGATTAGAGTGAATCTAGACAACTTGGGAAGCAGTAACTGGCTAATGCTATAAAGTAGTTTTGTATTTCGGTAACATTTGTTATAGGCCTACAATTAATCCAAAGCAAGATTAGAGTGAATCTAGACAACTTGGGAAGCAGTAACTGGCTAATGCTATAAAGTAGTTTTGTATTTCGGTAACATTTGTTATAGGCCTACAATTAATCCAAAGCAAGATTAGAGTGAATCTAGACAACTTGGGAAGCAGTAACTGGCTAATGCTATAAAGTAGTTTTGTATTTCGGTAACATTTGTTATAGGCCTACAATTAATCCAAAGCAAGATTAGAGTGAATCTAGACAACTTGGGAAGCAGTAACTGGCTAATGCTATAAAGTAGTTTTGTATTTCGGTAACATTTGTTATAGGCCTACAATTAATCCAAAGCAAGATTAGAGTGAATCTAGACAACTTGGGAAGCAGCAACTGGCTAATGCTATAAAGTAGTTTTGTATTTCGGTAACATTTGTTATAGGCCTACAATTAATCCAAAGCAAGATTAGAGTGAATCTAGACAACTTGGGAAGCAGTAACTGGCTAATGCTATAAAGTAGTTTTGTATTTCGGTAACATTTGTTATAGGCCTACAATTAATCCAAAGCAAGATTAGAGTGAATCTAGACAACTTGGGAAGCAGTAACTGGCTAATGCTATAAAGTAGTTTTGTATTTCGGTAACATTTGTTATAGGCCTACAATTAATCCAAAGCAAGATTAGAGTGAATCTAGACAACTTGGGAAGCAGTAACTGGCTAATGCTATAAAGTAGTTTTGTATTTCGGTAACATTTGTTATAGGCCTACAATTAATCCAAAGCAAGATTAGAGTGAATCTAGACAACTTGGGAAGCAGTAACTGGCTAATGCTATAAAGTAGTTTTGTATTTCGGTAACATTTGTTATAGGCCTACAATTAATCCAAAGCAAGATTAGAGTGAATCTAGACAACTTGGAAAGCAGTAACTGGCTAATGCTATAAAGTAGTTTTGTATTTCGGTAACATTTGTTATAGGCCTACAATTAATCCAATATTAGAGTGAATCTAGACAACTTGGGAAGCAGTAACTGGCTAATGCTATAAAGTAGTTTTGTATTTCGGTAACATTTGTTATAGGCCTACAATTAATCCAAAGCAAGATTAGAGTGAATCTAGACAACTTGGGAAGCAGTAACTGGCTAATGCTATAAAGTAGTTTTGTATTTCGGTAACATTTGTTATAGGCCTACAATTAATCCAAAGCAAGATTAGAGTGAATCTAGACAACTTGGGAAGCAGTAACTGGCTAATGCTATAAAGTAGTTTTGTATTTCGGTAACATTTGTTATAGGCCTACAATTAATCCAAAGCAAGATTAGAGTGAATCTAGACAACTTGGGAAGCAGTAACTGGCTAATGCTATAAAGTAGTTTTGTATTTCGGTAACATTTGTTATAGGCCTACAATTAATCCAAAGCAAGATTAGAGTGAATCTAGACAACTTGGGAAGCAGTAACTGGCTAATGCTATAAAGTAGTTTTGTATTTCGGTAACATTTGTTATAGGCCTACAATTAATCCAAAGCAAGATTAGAGTGAATCTAGACAACTTGGGAAGCAGCAACTGGCTAATGCTATAAAGTAGTTTTGTATTTCGGTAACATTTGTTATAGGCCTACAATTAATCCAAAGCAAGATTAGAGTGAATCTAGACAACTTGGGAAGCAGTAACTGGCTAATGCTATAAAGTAGTTTTGTATTTCGGTAACATTTGTTATAGGCCTACAATTAATCCAAAGCAAGATTAGAGTGAATCTAGACAACTTGGAAAGCAGTAACTGGCTAATGCTATAAAGTAGTTTTGTATTTCGGTAACATTTGTTATAGGCCTACAATTAATCCAATATTAGAGTGAATCTAGACAACTTGGGAAGCAGCAACTGGCTAATGCTATAAAGTAGTTTTGTATTTCGGTAACATTTGTTATAGGCCTACAATTAATCCAAAGCAAGATTAGAGTGAATCTAGACAACTTGGGAAGCAGTAACTGGCTAATGCTATAAAGTAGTTTTGTATTTCGGTAACATTTGTTATAGGCCTACAATTAATCCAAAGCAAGATTAGAGTGAATCTAGACAACTTGGGAAGCAGTAACTGGCTAATGCTATAAAGTAGTTTTGTATTTCGGTAACATTTGTTATAGGCCTACAATTAATCCAAAGCAAGATTAGAGTGAATCTAGACAACTTGGGAAGCAGTAACTGGCTAATGCTATAAAGTAGTTTTGTATTTCGGTAACATTTGTTATAGGCCTACAATTAATCCAAAGCAAGATTAGAGTGAATCTAGACAACTTGGGAAGCAGTAACTGGCTAATGCTATAAAGTAGTTTTGTATTTCGGTAACATTTGTTATAGGCCTACAATTAATCCAAAGCAAGATTAGAGTGAATCTAGACAACTTGGGAAGCAGCAACTGGCTAATGCTATAAAGTAGTTTTGTATTTCGGTAACATTTGTTATAGGCCTACAATTAATCCAAAGCAAGATTAGAGTGAATCTAGACAACTTGGGAAGCAGTAACTGGCTAATGCTATAAAGTAGTTTTGTATTTCGGTAACATTTGTTATAGGCCTACAATTAATCCAAAGCAAGATTAGAGTGAATCTAGACAACTTGGGAAGCAGTAACTGGCTAATGCTATAAAGTAGTTTTGTATTTCGGTAACATTTGTTATAGGCCTACAATTAATCCAAAGCAAGATTAGAGTGAATCTAGACAACTTGGGAAGCAGCAACTGGCTAATGCTATAAAGTAGTTTTGTATTTCGGTAACATTTGTTATAGGCCTACAATTAATCCAAAGCAAGATTAGAGTGAATCTAGACAACTTGGGAAGCAGTAACTGGCTAATGCTATAAAGTAGTTTTGTATTTCGGTAACATTTGTTATAGGCCTACAATTAATCCAAAGCAAGATTAGAGTGAATCTAGACAACTTGGGAAGCAGTAACTGGCTAATGCTATAAAGTAGTTTTGTATTTCGGTAACATTTGTTATAGGCCTACAATTAATCCAAAGCAAGATTAGAGTGAATCTAGACAACTTGGGAAGCAGTAACTGGCTAATGCTATAAAGTAGTTTTGTATTTCGGTAACATTTGTTATAGGCCTACAATTAATCCAAAGCAAGATTAGAGTGAATCTAGACAACTTGGGAAGCAGTAACTGGCTAATGCTATAAAGTAGTTTTGTATTTCGGTAACATTTGTTATAGGCCTACAATTAATCCAAAGCAAGATTAGAGTGAATCTAGACAACTTGGGAAGCAGCAACTGGCTAATGCTATAAAGTAGTTTTGTATTTCGGTAACATTTGTTATAGGCCTACAATTAATCCAAAGCAAGATTAGAGTGAATCTAGACAACTTGGGAAGCAGCAACTGGCTAATGCTATAAAGTAGTTTTGTATTTCGGTAACATTTGTTATAGGCCTACAATTAATCCAAAGCAAGATTAGAGTGAATCTAGACAACTTGGGAAGCAGCAACTGGCTAATGCTATAAAGTAGTTTTGTATTTCGGTAACATTTGTTATAGGCCTACAATTAATCCAATATTAGAGTGAATCTAGACAACTTGGGAAGCAGTAACTGGCTAATGCTATAAAGTAGTTTTGTATTTCGGTAACATTTGTTATAGGCCTACAATTAATCCAATATTAGAGTGAATCTAGACAACTTGGGAAGCAGCAACTGGCTAATGCTATAAAGTAGTTTTGTATTTCGGTAACATTTGTTATAGGCCTACAATTAATCCAAAGCAATATTAGAGTGAATCTAGACAACTTGGGAAGCAGCAACTGGCTAATGCTATAAAGTAGTTTTGTATTTCGGTAACATTTGTTATAGGCCTACAATTAATCCAAAGCAAGATTAGAGTGAATCTAGACAACTTGGGAAGCAGCAACTGGCTAATGCTATAAAGTAGTTTTGTATTTCGGTAACATTTGTTATAGGCCTACAATTAATCCAAAGCAAGATTAGAGTGAATCTAGACAACTTGGGAAGCAGTAACTGGCTAATGCTATAAAGTAGTTTTGTATTTCGGTAACATTTGTTATAGGCCTACAATTAATCCAAAGCAAGATTAGAGTGAATCTAGACAACTTGGGAAGCAGTAACTGGCTAATGCTATAAAGTAGTTTTGTATTTCGGTAACATTTGTTATAGGCCTACAATTAATCCAAAGCAAGATTAGAGTGAATCTAGACAACTTGGGAAGCAGCAACTGGCTAATGCTATAAAGTAGTTTTGTATTTCGGTAACATTTGTTATAGGCCTACAATTAATCCAAAGCAAGATTAGAGTGAATCTAGACAACTTGGGAAGCAGTAACTGGCTAATGCTATAAAGTAGTTTTGTATTTCGGTAACATTTGTTATAGGCCTACAATTAATCCAATATTAGAGTGAATCTAGACAACTTGGGAAGCAGCAACTGGCTAATGCTATAAAGTAGTTTTGTATTTCGGTAACATTTGTTATAGGCCTACAATTAATCCAAAGCAAGATTAGAGTGAATCTAGACAACTTGGGAAGCAGCAACTGGCTAATGCTATAAAGTAGTTTTGTATTTCGGTAACATTTGTTATAGGCCTACAATTAATCCAAAGCAAGATTAGAGTGAATCTAGACAACTTGGGAAGCAGCAACTGGCTAATGCTATAAAGTAGTTTTGTATTTCGGTAACATTTGTTATAGGCCTACAATTAATCCAATATTAGAGTGAATCTAGACAACTTGGGAAGCAGCAACTGGCTAATGCTATAAAGTAGTTTTGTATTTCGGTAACATTTGTTATAGGCCTACAATTAATCCAAAGCAAGATTAGAGTGAATCTAGACAACTTGGGAAGCAGTAACTGGCTAATGCTATAAAGTAGTTTTGTATTTCGGTAACATTTGTTATAGGCCTACAATTAATCCAAAGCAAGATTAGAGTGAATCTAGACAACTTGGGAAGCAGTAACTGGCTAATGCTATAAAGTAGTTTTGTATTTCGGTAACATTTGTTATAGGCCTACAATTAATCCAAAGCAAGATTAGAGTGAATCTAGACAACTTGGGAAGCAGTAACTGGCTAATGCTATAAAGTAGTTTTGTATTTCGGTAACATTTGTTATAGGCCTACAATTAATCCAAAGCAAGATTAGAGTGAATCTAGACAACTTGGGAAGCAGTAACTGGCTAATGCTATAAAGTAGTTTTGTATTTCGGTAACATTTGTTATAGGCCTACAATTAATCCAAAGCAAGATTAGAGTGAATCTAGACAACTTGGGAAGCAGTAACTGGCTAATGCTATAAAGTAGTTTTGTATTTCGGTAACATTTGTTATAGGCCTACAATTAATCCAAAGCAAGATTAGAGTGAATCTAGACAACTTGGGAAGCAGTAACTGGCTAATGCTATAAAGTAGTTTTGTATTTCGGTAACATTTGTTATAGGCCTACAATTAATCCAAAGCAAGATTAGAGTGAATCTAGACAACTTGGGAAGCAGTAACTGGCTAATGCTATAAAGTAGTTTTGTATTTCGGTAACATTTGTTATAGGCCTACAATTAATCCAAAGCAAGATTAGAGTGAATCTAGACAACTTGGAAAGCAGTAACTGGCTAATGCTATAAAGTAGTTTTGTATTTCGGTAACATTTGTTATAGGCCTACAATTAATCCAATATTAGAGTGAATCTAGACAACTTGGGAAGCAGTAACTGGCTAATGCTATAAAGTAGTTTTGTATTTCGGTAACATTTGTTATAGGCCTACAATTAATCCAAAGCAATATTAGAGTGAATCTAGACAACTTGGGAAGCAGCAACTGGCTAATGCTATAAAGTAGTTTTGTATTTCGGTAACATTTGTTATAGGCCTACAATTAATCCAAAGCAAGATTAGAGTGAATCTAGACAACTTGGGAAGCAGTAACTGGCTAATGCTATAAAGTAGTTTTGTATTTCGGTAACATTTGTTATAGGCCTACAATTAATCCAAAGCAAGATTAGAGTGAATCTAGACAACTTGGGAAGCAGTAACTGGCTAATGCTATAAAGTAGTTTTGTATTTCGGTAACATTTGTTATAGGCCTACAATTAATCCAAAGCAAGATTAGAGTGAATCTAGACAACTTGGGAAGCAGTAACTGGCTAATGCTATAAAGTAGTTTTGTATTTCGGAATTTGGACTTTAATAATATAATATTCCTAATAATAATAACAATGATATTGAATTTATATTCTAAGTAAATATTCGAATCACATTCCCAGAGAATTAATTTAATAAATAGAAATTAAACTTCACTTACATACCAGCAGCTTTCTAGTACCTCGGCAGGAACTCCTCACTGTAACAAAGTGTTCCATTATAAACAGAAATGCAATCCGTCTGTGCTTAACGAGGTGTAATTAACTGTAAGCAAGTCGCGGTGAGCATTTTAATGGCAGCTGTCAAAATTACCTTTTTATTTTTATAATTGTAAACTTTATTTAAATTGTGTTCAACTCGTTTCAAATGACTTGTCGCGACTTTAACGAGTGGTTATGTGGAGAGAGCAGTCGGAACCATCCCGTATTCTATCGCCTGACGATATAAGGCGAGAGAGCAAGGAAACCTGGCAGACTATGGCATCCTCCGCAACCCAACTGTCGAGCTAAGGTTGAAATACGTCACCGCCACAGCAGCTGCTTTGCTGATATATCTCAATGTGACACGAACAAGATAAGCAAATGTAAACGCGAGACTGTTTGTGCGTGCGCGTGTGTGTGTGTGTGTGTGTGAGTGTGTGCCCCAGTGACAATCCAAACAGGTGTAGCGTTGTTATAGATTGCTGCCGAGGCACGGAAAGCAATCTACCCTCCGTAATGAGTTTGTAAGCTCCAGGTCGCAGCTGGAGGCGTTGATTGAATACCCATGTACGCGAGGTTTGTAGTCGCCGCGAAACTGTAACTGTTTATACCAACTTTGTTAGGAACACTTCAAACGCTCCACCAATACACTGCCTTACCTAACCTACTCTAACATGTTAACCAATTATTGTACATTCCACATTAAGCTGAGTAGGCATGGTTATTAACCTGCATATATTTGAAAGACAACTAATTCCGATGTAATGCTTCAAGTTAACCTATCCGTTTGTATACACCCTTAAAAGTACAACTATACAAGCATCGAGCGGGCTTCATCGAGTTGTCCGATAGGCGCTACAAATGCTGAGGCCGGTCACTTATCCGCCCCAGTACTCACATCTCACCGGACACGCTACACAAATTATAAAGTCATTAAACTTAATTTTGATATTTTCGTTGGTTCCAGTGACGGGCGTAGCTCCTAAGATAATGGGTCCGATGACTAGATATATTCGACTCTACGCAACGGTACATCGATTAATCGAATTATAACTCATTTCCATGCGTCTACTTTCTAGCCTAATCTCAGGACGTCACTTCGTTTCCGGTTTGTGGGAACCGGTTGTGTTACATTTAATATTATCCGAACGAGGTGTGGAACAGTTGCAGCCAGACTATTGGCCCGTCTGTTGCAGCCTTACCGTCCGTCAGCCTCTACTGTAAGCCACTGTCCACCGGCCTCTCTTGAAACTCAACGACACATAATCGCTTAGCGTTACTCTCATGATTGGCCTTTACTTTCTCGCTGAGATTTAAAAATGTTTTCACAATCAACGTAATGAAAATGAAATGAGTGGACGACAGATTATAAGGCACTCTCTACTTGTCTAAACGGAAAATTACCGTAGTACAAACCTAACATCTTCATATACAAATTACTACTGGTATTTCCCACATTAAGTAAAACAACCACGCCACTACGCACCTCTCCTACCACGCAATCTCTTACTTAAAAGCAAACGTTGTTCTCTACGGTCATTAAAATCTTTCCACAACTACTTCTCAAATCATACTTTTGTTCTACTTAAAAGATGAACTTTTTCAGTTTTCATTAAAATCTCCGACGTACATCTCTAGTCAAGCAAAATATATTTAGATTATATAAGGATTTATTTTCTTTCTTGTTTAAAATTTTGTGTAATAATAATAGTTTGGCCTAATACGATTTTTTGTGTTCGCGGTGATTTTCTAAGATGACTCTTTTCTACGGATCTTCCATGATAATATGTAAGATGAACGCATTAAGTGTTTATTTTGATATAGAGAGAAGTGCCATGATAGCACGTGTCTAGAGACCCTCACAGGTACGGAGTCACCTTTAGCCTCGTCGCCACCCGCTTTGGCCGAAACTTCCCACAGTACCTGTTGTACGTTTCAGTACCTGCTGCCTCCTTGGACGTGTGCCAGGTGTTTAACATAACCGGGCGCAATGAAGGAAACCATTAGAAGACTCACGACTCCCCTCCTGTCACTAATTGCCCGGCGAAATTTCTATCGCTGATAGAAGGGCGGCGGCTGTGTTCGAAGCAGAAATGTCGGGAGATAGGATGGACGAGTTTGCCAGACCTTCGAGAGTAGGGGCTACAAAGTATCACAAGTAACCTTATGCTTTGCAAAACTAAACTAATACAACAATCTTGCAAAATATCGCTAATGAGAAAATAATAGGTAAAAAACAACGCCTTTGATAATTCACAGCCTGCATGGTGCACATTACTCGTTCCTCTTGAGTAGCCGGTTGTGGGCCAAAAGTTTTCAGGCCTACATATTATGTGAAGGTTTTAATATTACATTTTTTTTTACATTTCAAACGTAAACCCGATACTTAAATTTTAATTGAATTATTTTGAATATCACTATGGGGAATAAGAATTTAATAAACGCATTTCGACTTGCCATTCTGCAAAAACCTTCAAGACATGGAGATCCAGGATTCATCTTAACTACGCCTCCCAGATGTCGTGGCCTCAAGATCTCAGCCCCCTGGCTGCTTCCCTAACGGCCCTGCTAGTTGTATCTTTTCAAAGGTAGAGTTGTATGACTTGGTAATATTAGGCAGATCCCTGCGGAAGTACTAATATCATCATAGCCGCCTGTAACTAAGATGTGTTTGGGACTTGGCTATCCTTGGTCCCTTACCGCACGTACTATCGTCAGATATTTATTATTTATAGTAATTTCTGTTTATTTAATTTATGTTAAATTTAAAACTATGATAATAAATTTAGTTTTTTTTTAAAAAATAATCACGTCTTATATTAAAAAAAATAGTTTTTCATCATTAAAGACAAAAGGGAAAAGACCATTTAGTAACTTACATGGAAAACAACATCTATAACTTTAATTAATTCTTCTTCTAAGAGATTTAAATTAATTTAGTTACTGTTATAATATTACAGATAATGCATATATTTTTCTCACTATTTCTGACTGAGAGCAATATCAGTAAGTTGTAAGCTAGCAAAAACTGACGTCACGACCAGACCACCCCCATGACAGCTACGGCACCGATAGTAATGCGTTCCCATTAAAGATATTCCACACGTAAGTTAATTAGAGTATTCTACCCACCTATAACCAGCTACCCTTTACCCGTCTCATCTAACGTTCAAGGCTAACGGCTCACCACGGTTTTAATGCACTCAGCGCACTTACGCAGCCACTCACACATGTCATGTAGTGAACGCTCCAAAAACTCTTAAAAGCCTCTAATTAAAGTAATTTAAAGCACTTTCATTGTTTATTGCGTGCATTAGACTTTCAAGTGTGTTTTCATTACGAACAGCAATGTAGGACTGCAGACACTTCTCTTTACCCCGGTGTACAAGTTTAATCTACGTAAGGGATTGGTTCCACTTTTCCCCATTACCAGAGTATCATTATGTCCTTTCCCTTAGCCTTACCTAATTCCACTGACTAAAAACAAAGACACCTCTCTTTACTCCGGTGTACAAGTCTAATCTACATTACCAGAGTATCACTATGGCCTTTCCTTAGCCTTACCTAATTCCACTGACTAAAAACAAAGACACCTCTCTTTACCCCGGTGTACAAGTCTAATCTACATTACCAGAGTATCATTATGTCCTTTCCCTTAGCCTTACCTAATTCCACTGACTAAAAACAAAGACACCTCTCTTTACTCCGGTGTACAAGTCTAATCTACATTACCAGAGTATCACTATGGCCTTTCCTTAGCCTTACCTAATTCCACTGACTAAAAACAAAGACACCTCTCTTTACTCCGGTGTACAAGTCTAATCTACATTACCAGAGTATCACTATGGCCTTTCCTTAGCCTTACCTAATTCCACTGACTAAAAACAAAGACACCTCTCTTTACCCCGGTGTACAAGTCTAATCTACATTACCAGAGTATCATTATGTCCTTTCCTTAGCCTTACCTAATTCCACTGACTAAAAACAAAGACACCTCTCTTTACCCCGGTGTACAAGTCTAATCTACATTACCAGAGTATCACTATGGCCTTTCCTTAGCCTTACCTAATTCCACTGACTAAAAACAAAGACACCTCTCTTTACCCCGGTGTACAAGTCTAATCTACATTACCAGAGTATCATTATGTCCTTTCCTTAGCCTTACCTAATTCCACTGACTAAAAACAAAGACACCTCTCTTTACCCCGGTGTACAAGTCTAATCTACATTACCAGAGTATCACTATGGCCTTTCCTTAGCCTTACCTAATTCCACTGACTAAAAACAAAGACACCTCTCTTTACTCCGGTGTACAAGTCTAATCTACATTACCAGAGTATCATTATGTCCTTTCCTTAGCCTTACCTAATTCCACTGACTAAAAACAAAGACACCTCTCTTTACCCCGGTGTACAAGTCTAATCTACATTACCAGAGTATCACTATGGCCTTTCCTTAGCCTTACCTAATTCCACTGACTAAAAACAAAGACACCTCTCTTTACCCCGGTGTAAAAGTCTTATCTACATTACCAGAGTATCACTATGGCCTTTCCTTAGCCTT
>JBAIZL010000005.1:108432880-108665380 GCA_036971475.1 Prosapia bicincta
GACGGATTCTTGTATTATTGTCGAAGGCAGATAACTGCAAAAATTCTTCTAAGTTTGACATCGAGAGCGGGAGAAAATATATTAAAGGATTTTAACAAAACTCGTCAACATTTTAATTCTCTGATTTTAGAACTTTAATTTTTAAAAAAAGCGTAATTGTTCACAATGTTTTATTGTCACTTCTACTTGCGATTCGAAAACTCCTAGTTAGTGGAAAAGAGGTTCCTAGTTCATAATGTCCAGTATCTCGCACGACGGAAGAATTAAACATTCTCTTACTGTAATATTTTGTTTGTTATCTTAATTGTTTTGCGTTCATTCAATTGATTTGGAAGCCCGGCAGAATGCAGCACTGTAAACAGTTTAAGCCGCTGTAAGTCATTTCATTTTGAAATCAATTAGGCTTAGAGCGCTCCCTAATTAATCTGATTAAGTCTGCATAGCAGAGAGTCTATTATGTCATTAATAACCACTCTAATGACGTCATAATGAGGCGGCGATTTTAACGCGGGATCGAAGGATAGCTTTAGTAGAAGTGGTCACACGTTGGCATCCGGACTCATGCGTTACAGTAGAAAAGCTTTATTGCTTGTGCCTTAAACTAAGCAACACAGTTTGGCATCAGACCCCAACATCGACACTCTCGGTGTCGGTAACCTCCGGATACATGACAGTTCCGGGCTGGCACATTTGTAGGATTTGGTTTTACTTTAGAGACACGGTAAATGATACCTAACCTAACATTAATGTACTCTTTATTGTTGCTAACAATGAAAAAGTAATATAAATAAAAATTGTTAAAAGTAAATTCCTGCTTCAGTCAACAAAGATAAGTTTTATTTTAATTGCTTTTTATGAAATAATTACAATCAATACAAAAAAGTAACATACCTATGCGTTAAAACTAGGGATGGGCCGATTCCGATTCTCGATTCCAGGAATCGTCGATTCTAGGTGGTATCGAGGAATCGTCGATACTCGATTCTTCATTCATAAAAGTGTCGATTCCGATTCCTATTTTGTTAACTATTAAAATATGCGTGTGGAGTAATTTATTACCAAACAGAATTTATTATATTTGTGTGGAAAAATAACTAATTACCAACTATGTCTTATTTATGTATTAGTTGATTTGAATGAATTTAGTGATTAAAGTAAACGAAAATATTATTATTTATGAAGCAACAGCAATCAAGATCGTAACCATTTCTGGTCGTTTGACATCGCTCGTCTCTCTCTCTCACTAGAGTGGGTTCGATACTCTCTTTTGCTCTCTCTCTCTCACCTACGTGTCTTACTGCCACTGATTTATAATGTCAGAACAAACACAAAAAAGTACAGTAAAAACTCGATTCACCGTCACCGTCGGAACCGTGGCCATGACGGTTGAGCGAATAGACGGATAACAGAAACACTGTATTATTCCTCCGAAACTTAACCTTAATAAATTATATTATAGACAGATATCACTCTCATTGTTGAAGGTTTTGTGTAGCCTATTACATTAAAACGGAACTTTTAAAAGGTTTTGCCATATGACCAAGATGTTAACTAAATTAATTATTAGAGGACTAGCATGTAAGCTAATATAACTTGAAAGAATCGAGAATCGAAAGGAAAATTTTAGAATCGGAATCGGAATCGGAATCGAAAATTTTAGGAATCGGCCCATCCCTAGTTAAAACAGATGTTTTACCACATTACCTACAACGTAAAATCAGCTGTTTTATAAAATCGTGTGTTATTACTTAGTTTAAGCCAAATGGGACGAAATAACTATATTGCATAGTGTCCCTTTTGTGACAAGTTTTTGTCTCATATAAAACTAAAATTAATTAATTAAATTAAATTAATGAATTATTATTTGAAAAAAAATCGTATTAACATCAAGTGTCATCCAATAAAGTTTTAAAAAATGTATTTGTATTTTAGTGGATAAATAAAAAGTGTTTTATAACCTATTGAAAAATTGAACAGTATATAGGCCTATATATATATATATAATGAACCACTATTGAATTTGTGGCGACCACATCAAAATTAGAAAGTAGTTATGAGTTTAAATAGGTAGTTGAGATTTTCTCAGGAGTTTTTCCAGGTTAAATAAAAGGGTTAAGCACGTGACGAAAAGAAAAATTGCTACGTAGGGATCGATCAATAGTGAGAACAAGCATCTGTTGCTTGTGTTACCCATTAATTTCTTTAGTAACGTTTGAAAATGTTGGCGCTAACATATCTCCATGTCTAGCCCTCATATTCTTAACCATAGTGTTTTTAGAAATAGGAATACCTTAGCTAAAACAAGAAACGGAGTAGGGAATCCGTTACTAGTCACATCGAAAGGCAACGGTATCAGACTTATGGATATAAAACTGTAAACCGTATTACATCTTACCAATCCCCGCGTTAAAGGTTCCGCCGTTGCATGAGGTTTTACTATTTAGTCAGGAAGTTTTGCCCCCGCTGGTCCTTAATTGATGATCCAGGGTGAGAGGTCACTCTGTCCAGGGTTGCGTAGTGCCTTACGTTAGACTACCGGCTAAACACCTCTTCGTGTTAAGCATCTGTTATCTGTGACAAAGCAGAAAAATAAATGGCGGAAAGTAAGGGTCCAGAACAGGTAATATTGCGGGATGTGACGATCACAAAGAAATAAAAATACAGGGGAGGGCAGAAGGTAGTTGTAGTCCTGTAATGGTCTAGAGTAGGTCTATGCAGCCCTTATTGTTCTGTGATGTATGCAAACATATCATAACTTTGTGTAGTCTGTTGCATTTACTAAGATGGTATAATCAATGTGTTTCAGGTACGGTTCGTTAGCTTCGATTATGTAAATCTCAATCAACCCCGATGGAGGAGGGATGACGCCCTGATGATGGTGGGATGGAGATATCGCCACAGCAATAAAAGGTAAGCACAACAGACCTTATATAGTAGTTTCTCTTATTTTTTCTCATACTTCTCCCTACATGAGAGTATAATGGCCAAACACCGCTCTGTCACCCCAATAGATCGACTGACCTTCTGTATCTATTATATTTTAGCTTTCTTTGAAATTATAAATTATTTCAAAATTTTCCAAATACAAAAATATTAGACGATTCACTTAATTTACAACCCAACCTTCGTTCAGTAGTCGCTGGCGTCTGCTTCATAGGTCGCTTCGAATATGCATTGTACCATTCCTGAAAACGTTGGTCAAACTTTACCCCAAAAAAGCTGCAAGCCGCATGCGTGGGGCGATGGGCAACCCAATCGGCTTTTATGGTGGAATTCTACCAAAGTTTGTCACATTTCAAGCACAAAGCTACAAAACAAATAGTTTTACTTGTATTACGCCGAGGATGAAGGTATCTGGTTATATTAAAGAGGATACTTGTCCATGTCTGTAGAAGGACAACATATGCTTCTTCTGTAAAGTATATTGTGGACAGTTCTCTGAACTAAAAACTACTGGTGGGAGCACAAAGAAGAGAATGCTTTGGACAAAAGGCACTGAAAGCTCGCTACGATCGGTTTAATTCTTATGATTCTAACTTCCTTCCACTTTTATAAAACTGCCCCAAAGTTTTTTAGACAAATGGTACGTTACTTTGAGCGGCGATGCAGGACTGAAAAAACTTCCGTATTATGAGCATAAAAACATTTGATTACATTTACTGAAACAAGAATCCTTTTACGGACATAATCACTTTGTATAATTGCTGTATTTTATAAACTATAATAAAATTAGTTGAAATCTGTGTAAGGAAATAAAAGTCTCAAGCTCTCACATGAAGCGAACGAGTAAGCCAGGTCCTGCTTTAATTGACAAGTGACTCGGAGACTGCACGACTGGAATAGAAAAGCAGATCATTAGTCGTTCTTTTATACTCTTGACTCTTGCCTCAATGTATTCAAGAGTTGTGAAAGCAAATTTAACAGTATTTTAAGTTATGGCTGAGTTGCTTCCATGAGCTCGTTGAGTGTTATGAGTAACAGGGTAATGTTATTGAGCAGTTGTCAGACGAATTTCATATGAGTTATGAAAGGAATCCTCTTTAAATGCTCACAATCTTACGGGTATTAGACAAATCGTACCGTTAAGGAAATCTGGATAACGGCATTAATGTCTTTCGTTTTGATGCGTTTAATTCACGTGTGGATGGGTTTATTAAATGTGTAGTAACAGAAAAATAATTGTGTCGTTGAAGAAAAAAATTGAGAGGAATATGACTAACAGAGACCAGTAACGAATGAAAACCTGATACATATTCTGTTGGTCATTCTGGATAAATATAAGAAGAAAACAGGTGGGCAGTGAGCTAAAATCAGGAATCGCTTAAAGGTTACTCAGAAACCCGAGCTAACCAAACGCTGGAAGTACGTATTCCTTGAGCTACTCATAGAAAAGGTGACGAAATCTAGACGTGGATTATGTTTTAACTCCAGAAACGAAAAGATAGTCAAATTATTTTGCCATCGTCTGCAATAAGCATCGTATGAGAATGTGATAGGTTAAACTTGTAAATCGTTCCTGCTTGACCTGACGTTTGAATCACCGAGTTATGTAACACACACGTAACATTAGAAACCGCGTTGGAGAGCATTACTAAAAAAACATGAGCCCGGCGGTGGAGAATTACAGATGCTGTTAGACGAGTCGCGGCTGGACACGTAGCTAAAGCCGACTAGACATGACGACAAACCTAGATGCGACAGGTAGCCACCCTGACAACGAATCCATTTATTGAAAGTAAACATTTCAGTTTGAAAAATATAAAAACTAGTGATGCATGAAGCATTACTACTTCACTAAGAGCCCGTTTCTCATTTTGTTATTTGTTTTGAATATTTCCGTGAAGGTGTGTGGGTCCCACTTCAGTACCAAAGCAACCCAGTTCTACTTAGTCAGTGAAAACGACTACCTAGGGCAGTATTGATGCCTATTGTAATGGGTTTTTTTTTGATACCTCTGTTTTTGGGGTTGCCAGCAGATGGTTATCTCGCCTCTCATCCTCGGGTAATGCTCTAGGTAAGGCGGCCGTATTGATGGTACATCCTAGAAGGAGTTCTTGGAACCAAGCTGCCCTGCACACTCTAGTCTCTAGGGTGACAGATTAGTAAGGATTAGGAAACTACACTCAATCTCTCACTGCGAGAGCTATCAATGTTTAAAAAAAATACTAAAACAATTTCAAAGTAAGATGTGAGAGTTATGGGACCCAAACATTTCCCCCAGCTCATGACAACGCCTGTATAATAAAGTGTGGCCGTAAGACATTGTACGAGCAATACTAGTGGAGAAGCTTCCCATTTGGCAGCGCTTTCATCGCTAATAACACACCACATAAAGCGTTACGGCTTACTATTCAGCCCAATAAAGATGTCCTTCTACCGGCGAAACACGACAAGCAGGTCTTGAGTGGCCGTAGCATGCAAATGAATGTTAGTTTTATAGAACGAGATCGGGTCGGCGGTGGATAGATTTGTTGCGCAAGTAGGGGAAGTCAATGAGCAGTGGCGTCGCTGCGGGGGGCAGCGTCCGCGACGTTACGCAAGGATTGGACCGGTTATACCCGTCCTGGGTCTGTGCGCATGGAAAGTATATAGGGAAACACCGTGAGAGCACTAGCCTCAAGACACAGCCCAAGAATAATGTCACAAATTTAATATAGCAAAACTCTTTGATATACAACGAAAATAAAAGCTCTAAGATCTACCTGTCAATCCGCAGGTCTGTATCTCCACATCCCTCGGGTCTATAGCGATTGTAAGAGAGTGTAACGTGAGTCTATATTGCTACCTCCCTATTCTCTATCCCCCGAGGGGTAACGTTTGGACATATTCTTATATCCCCGATGGCATCCAACAATCAAGCAGTTTACCTCTAATTCTTCATACCTATTCGTATAACATTATACAAGGTCGGACCCCATAAAATGTCCTCTAGACATTATTGTTCACAAGGCACCTAATGCGACCAGGTGTTTACGTATACAAATACAAATTAATAAATACAAACACATAGTAAATACTAATTGAAATTAAGCACACACAATTTATGTTTAGAAAGATGCGTTGTATACAAAGCTAACCGTAAAAACTTCTTCCTTTACCGAGCCTACAACTCTAATGACGTAAGCACTGACGTCTTACCAGCAACTAAATATAGTCAACGAGTATTGTTTAGTTAGCTGAAGCACATAGGCAATAAGAACCTTGCTTCAAACTACAGCCAACGCGACTTCATTCTGTACCGAGCCTACAAATCTAATGACGTAAGTATTGACGTCTTATCAGCAACTAAATATAGTCAACGAGTATTGTTTAGTTAGCTGAAGCACATAGGCAATATGAAACTTGCTTCAAACTACAGCCAACGCGACCTCTTTCTTTACCGAGTCTACAATTCTAATGACGTAAGCCCTGACGTCTTATCAGTAACTAAATATAGTCAACGAGTATTGTTTAGTTAGCTGAAGCACATTGGCAATATGAAACTTGCTTCAAACTACAGCCAACGCCACCTCTTTCTTTACCGAGTCTACAATTCTAATGACGTAAGCCCTGACGTCTTATCAGTAACTAAATATAGTCAACGAGTATTGTTTAGTTAGCTGAAGCACATTGGCAATATGAAACTTGCTTCAAACTACAGCCAACGCCACCTCTTTCTTTACCGAGTCTACAATTCTAATGACGTAAGCCCTGACGTCTTATCAGCCACTAAATATAGTCAACGAGTATTGTTTAGTTAGCTGAAGCACATAGGCAATAAGAACCTTGCTTCAAACTACAGCCAACGCGACTTCATTCTGTACCGAGCCTACAAATCTAATGACGTAAGCCCTGACGTCTTATCAGCCACTAAATATAGTCAACGAGTATTATTTAGTTAGCTGAAGCACATAGGCAATAAGAAATTTCCTTCAAACAACATCCATCGCGACTTCTTTCATTACCGAGCCTACAACTCTAATTACGTAAGCACTGACGTCTTATCAGCAACTAAATATAGTCAACGAGTATTGTTTAGTTAGCTGAAGCACATAGGCAATAAGAAACTTGCTTCAAACTACAGCAAACGCGACTTCTTTCATTACCGAGCCTACAACTCTAATTACGTAAGCACTGACGTCTTATCAGCAACTAAATATAGTCAACGAGTATTGTTTAGTTAGCTGAAGCACATAGGCAATAAGAAACTTGCTTCAAACTACAGCAAACGCGACTTCTTTCATTACCGAGCCTACAACTCTAATGACGTAAGCCCTGACGTCTTATCAGCAACTAAATATAGTCAACGAGTATTGTTTAGTTAGCTGAAGCACATAGGCAATAAGAAACTTGCTTCAAACTACAGCAAACGCGACTTCTTTCTTTACCGAGACTACAACTCTAATGACGTAAGTACTGACGTCTTATCAGCAACTAAATATAGTCAACGAGTATTGTTTAGTTAGCTGAAGCACATAGGCAATAAGAATCTTGCTTCTAACTACAGCCAACGCTACTTCTTTCTTTACCGAGCCTACAACTTTATGACGTATGTACTGAGTCTTATCAGCAACTAAATATAGTCAACGACTATAGTTTAGTTAACTGAAGCATATTAGCAATAAGAAACCAGCTTTAAACCACAGACAACGCGCCTTCTTTCTTTATAGATCCTACAACTCAAATGACGTAAGCACTGACGGCATATCAGCAACTAAATATAGTCAACGAGTATTGTTTAGTTAGCTGAAGCACATAAGCAATAAGAAATAGTTGCAAAGCCTGTTCAAAATATCCATAAAATAAAACGCGCCTGGAACAGGAAGATCAGATTTCAGCACGTTGTAGTTTCGCTTTATAGTTATAAGTACTTGGAGAAGTAGTTACATCTAACAAAACGACCTGCTAATCCCATTTCGAACTCCACTCTGTAGGATATAATCTCTCTTACTTGTTTGTCTATTAAGATAGCTCCGTAAGCGAGCTGAAGGTCTCGGGTGGCTGGGCGGCATCCTTACCTAGAAAACTACATAAATTCTTCATCCCGTCAAGTATAAACAATGATGTCATGTGCTTAAGACAATACAGTTTAGGATAAATTAGCTGGTAAATTATCCTGTTAAGTGTTGGTAGTACTGTATGAGCACTGTAAACAAAATTAATTATTAAAATGAAATTAATAATAAATTGTACCTAGTGGTAATCCACCTAACCTAACCTAAGCATAACCGTTCAAATGAGGTTACTTTTAAATAACCTTATAAATTAAGGGAATTCAGTTGATTTTGAATAAAACAGAAACAGCAACATATGCGTCCAATGAGCGTTCGGTTTCTCTCGTCGTTATACTTAGACTACTATAGCGGCATTAAAATTAAAAAGGTATTTGACCAGTAGATGTGGAAAAGTGCTAGGATTCTCGTCGCTAGTTTCACTGAACCAGCGAGAAATGAACGAGCGTAGCATGTTCCTAATGTTTCTCATTTCCGTTGTTTCATGCAAAGCGCGCTACGTATCTTGCATGTAGAACAACACAGCCGCTTTAGTTCGAAATAGCTTTCTAATTGTAATCCTACACCCTTAGTGCGTCCATATGGTATAACCGTTGCTAAGTTCTTACTTTGGTCGATTGGCTTGAGGTAAACTCGGAGTAGATGACGTCCCTAGATTGGACCTTGCTCGGGTTTCCAGTAGATAAAACAGACGTCTGTCTTGGCCACACGGCAAACATCAGGCGAACAATAAATAAAACTAAACGACCAAAAAACATAGGCTATGCAAATAAACAGTCATTATAAACCAATCTACTAAAAATGGGAGAAGAAATCGAAAAGTACGAAAAAGATCAGAAACCTGTTTTATACTGGAGAAGAAATTTACAAAAAAGTGTTTAAGCCGCTGGCAACAGTCAATTAAGAGAAAGACAACGATATATAATTATTAACTTAAGGCTGAGCAGTTCGTTTAGCCTATAAAAACGTTGATTTGAATAGGACCATTAAAGCAATAAACAAGGTTTAATCGCTCCTTATTGGCATTAAAAGCCGATTCTTACATCAGTGCCTGGTTTTTATTTCATTCCATCCATTCCTTAGTCCTCTGTAGTTCCTCGAAGGAGCGCTGATAATGAGACCAGACTCGTAGCTGTGAAACAACAATAAAATGTCCGGCCAGTTCCATACGCGTACACACGTCTCGTGACAGGCATGCCACCGCTGCGACTGTTAGCAATGTGTTATTAAATACATATCTCGGAGATCGAGTGGCAAACTTCTTTCTTAGCCTTCATAATAATCTCTTTTTTTGTTTCCGTTGTGTGTTTAAATTCAAAGGGATAGGGCTTAGTATGCCAAACAAGCTCTATCTTATCACATGTACGTTTTTCGTAGGGTTCTTCGATTTAAATTTTACATCTGCCCAGATTTTCGGCAAATGATATTTATTCTACGTTTTGCTAACAATATACTTGTCAACTTGTCACAGAAGAGCTGCTTAGGCTATTAAAATAGCACTAAACAAATTTCCGGAACTACTACCAACACTATATATGTTAATAGAGGTAAATTTAAAAATACTGTCTTTGTGATTTTAATGCTCACATTTATTGAAAAGAACTGGAAATGAAGAGACTTTAACGCGAAATTACAATTAAATAATTAATGTACTCGTTTTCCATATACTACTACCCTTGCTAATTTATGGTCACGCAGAATTTTCTCCTCGTTCATAGCTCCATGTTCAGACTTTTTAATCATGTGATTATAACAAAACTTCTTCCATTCTCTTCTGGAGCATTTAGTTCCTGTTTAATGTTTCTTCGCACTGCCATCGAGCCGGACATCTTCACCAACCCTATAGCTAGATTGTCTTTACTTTTTACTATTCTTCACTAAATCATATAACCTTAACAGGTCGAAATCACCTTAGATGGGCAGTAACAATTCGTTATTGTTTAGGTACAGGTGAAAATGAGTTAAACGGTGGCCATGAACAGAAACTGTTTCCATTTAATAAGATTTTTCATGTTAACATTTATATTTTCAACAAAACTTTTGGTATATATATTTATCCAGGATCTCTCCTTGTCCTGCCTTTCTTGGTCAATGTGAAACTTGTGTACCTTTAAATTTCATGTTAGGTTAGATTTTAAGCATCTGCATTTTACGAACAGACCTAAAGACTGCATGTGCGGGACTGACGCAGCGTTAACGGGTTGCTTGAAGGTGGAACGTCGCGCACAGATCACAATTTGCATGTACGACTACAGCACGTGTTAATGTTATTTCAAAATGCCACAGTTCAGACTAGGTGCATAACGGTAAGGAAACGTGAGTTGACCCTGAGCTCAGATAAATGCAGAAGAACCGGTATTGAGACGTGACTGAATCTTGACGAATAAATTTGAATGTCTATTTTCTTCCCAAAAAGAGCGTCAGCTAATTTAGATATTCCTCGATGCATGAGGAGGTATTCACAAGACGTGACGCCACGTCAGGATTAGGTGGTGAGGTCAGCTGGGTAGTACCTGGCCAGAGCATCGTCAGCAGACGCGTGTGATGAGATGCAGAGTAAACACTGTATCAGTTTGGGTAAAAGAATTGCTTTGACTCCTCCTGTTCCAGTCTCTCCATCTTCTACTGTGCATTACAACATGGCTTTGGGAAACACAATCAGTTTACACCTATTTACTCCTCTTGCCTTCGATAAGCATTGCCGACCTGTGTTTAAAGTTAAGTTGTTTAATATCAGTAATCTTTAGCCCACGGATAATCTAGGACCCCGGCAACTTTGCTTCCTTTATAAATGTTTGGTTCCACTTTACAAAGAAGCCGCAACCGTGAGGCTTTCGCCACCCTGCAATGAGGTAAGGCCTAAATCTCATTCCATCATAGACCGTTTGTAGTGTATTACTTGGAGAACGATAAAGTTCAGCTAATGGGAGATCTTTCTGAAACGGAACCAATGAGGTAAGGAAATAGATACTCTGATAAAATGTCCTGCCAAAGTATCTAGAGGCAGATCAATCAAACCTAAGTATGAGGTGTGACTGAAGAAAAATACCAGAAAAATGAAGAGAGGAAGCAACGGGTATTTAGCCCTACGTTTGTATTTGTTCGCTGGAGCAAGAAACTTGCCTAAACGGAATACTTGGAACCTGCAGAAAGGGATTAAAACCTATGGAAGGGTAAACGACAGAAGCTCAACCTCTCGCCGAGTTTTCTCTCTTAAACACTATTATCCTGGATCGAACTAATTTCACACAGCTGCTGAAAATCGATAAACGGTAACGAGGTCAATTGTTTTGAAATGAGATAATTTTTTATCGCGCCGCCATCGTGCTGCCATCGTCGTAAAACGTAATCAGACCTTGAGGCTCTCCTTTAGGAACATCTCGCAATTAAATAATGTAAGGTAGCCAAACCTGTTCGAGCATGCAATTACCAGTAGCAAGTACAGATTGATATATCGATAATGTCGATAGATCGATTCCGTAACAAATAGAGGACTGGTTCTGTCGTTCCTCATACAGGTCTCCTATTTAGGAGTGACAATGTGCATATCCCGAAGATTCAATCTCCGAAGCGTGACTCGGTCCCGTTACAGATAGCGACGCTTTGCATTTTAGAAAGGGACGTTAGAAAAAACAAGGGTATTATTTTATCAGATGTTTAATAAAGTAGGCACTGGCAAGGCTGTGGGAATGTTTGCCGTGTTAAAGTTAGATGGTGATTAATTTATTCGTTTTTACCAGTGTAAATTGAATATATAAATGTAGGTGGATTCAAAGAAAGCTTTCAGACGGAAAAATAGCCTTTTTAAAGAGTAATAAACAGGAAATATTTATTTGGAGCCAATGTGTTTAAAGTGACCTCTAAAGGAGGACTGGCGTTAGGAAGAAGGGAACGCAGGAGAGGTAATGTGGAGAAAAGCCTTGCTTCAGTACGGGCCGCTTATTAATAAGAGAAGGAATTTAAGCTTCCAAGTTCTTTAAACGATTCATATCGATTACGGGCTAAGAAGAGGCACACGGCTGATGTAGCTCTGCCTTTCTCTGACGGGAATGTGCTAATACGTGCGGAAAGAATAGCATGCAAAAGGGATGAAACTAGACCTACCGTTATTCACTGGGGCACCACGTAGGACGGCAAAGACCCTCTTGCTGTCATACATATTAGATTGGTAGTCAAGTCTGTTCTGTTGAAATGAATTTCCCGTAATTTGTAGAAAACCAGTGTATGACCGTAATTCCGCTAAAGTATGCTTGAAGCGTAACCGTGATGTTCCACAATCAAGGAGCCTTTATCATCCATAAAGGCAACACACAATGATTTTCTCCTCACAACCCCCCCCCCCCCCAATCTACAAGATTGTAAATAAAGCCTACACATTCCGTATAATAACGTACGTCTCCACTTTCGAAGTGTCACCTTTGCCTGGCAACACTTCACAGATCGTGTAGAGGATGCATTGCAAACCACGTCAACACCAGTTAAACAAAGGTGAACGACGACTGCGCCATAAAGCCCGCTATAAGCTTCGTACCTCGATAATCGCGCAGATAAAGTGCTTCAACCTGCACCTAGGGACTTGAATGCCGCGAGGGAAACGTGTGCGAGGCTTTATGGACAGAGAAGAAGCAGATTGTGGCAAATGTCTGCCCGTGACGTCACCAAGGTGAGCTTCTGTTGCTATCGATAAAAGGGTACGTTTGTTGTTAAAGTTTAACCAAGTCGTAAAATGAGGGGAGAGCTAGAATGTGGGCGGCTAGAACGTGGGGAATCTAAAATGATGGGAGAGATAGAATGGGGGCGGCTAGAACGAGGGGCATTTAAAATGAGGGGAGAGCTATAATGGGTGGCGGCTAAAACGTGAGATATCTAAAATGAGGGGAGAGCTAGAAAGGGGGCGGCTAGAAAGTGGGGCATCTAAAATGAGTAGAGAGCTAGAATGGGTGGCGGCTAGAACGTGGGGCATCTAAAATGAGGGGAGAGCTAGAATGGGCCCGGCTAGAACGTGGGGCATCTAAAATGAGGGGAGAGCTAGAATGGGGGCGGCTAGAACGTGGGGCATCTAAAGTGAGGGGGGAGCTAGAATGGGTGGCGGCTAGAACGTGGGGCATCTAAAATGAGTAGAGAGCTAGAATGGGTGGCGGCTAGAACGTGGGGCATCTAAAATGAGGGGAGAGCTAGAATGGGCCCGGCTAGAAAGTGGGGCATCTAAAATGAGTAGAGAGCTAGAATGAGTGGCGGCTAGAACGTGGGGCATCTAAAATGAGGGGAGAGCTAGAATGGGCCCGGCTAGAACGTGGGGCATCTAAAATGAGTAGAGAGCTAAAATGGGTGGCGGCTAGAACGTGGGGCATCTAAAATGAGGGGAGAGCTGGAATGGGTGGTGGCTAGAACGTGGGGCATCGAAAATGTGGGGAGAGCTAGAATGGGCCCGGCTAGAACGTGGGGCATCTAAAATGAGTAGAGAGCTGGAATGGGTGGCGGCTAGAACGTGGGGCATCTAAAATGAGGGGAGAGCTGGAATGGGTTGCGGCTAGAACGTGCGGCATCTAAAATGAGGGGAGAGCTAGAATGGGGCGGCTAGAACATGGGGCATCTAAAGTGAGGGGGGAGCTAGAATGGGTGGCGGCTAGAACGTGGGGCATCTAAAATGAGTAGAGAGCTAGAATGGGGGCGGCTAGAACGTGGGGCATCTAAAATGAGGGGAGAGCTAGAATGGGGCGGCTAGAACATGGGGCATCTAAAATGAGTAGAGAGCTAGAATTGATTGGCGGCTAGAACGTGGGGCATCTAAAATGAGGGGAGAGCTAGAATGGGGGCGGCTAGAACGTGGGGCATCTAAAGTGAGGGGGGAGCTAGAATGGGTGGCGGCTAGAACGTGGGGCATCTAAAATGAGTAGAGAGCTAGAATGGGTGGCGGCTAGAACGTGGGGCATCTAAAATGAGGGGAGAGCTACAATGGGGCGGCTAGAACATGGGGCATCTAAAATGAGGGAAGAGCTAGAATGGGTGGCGGCTAGAGTGTGTGGGGCATCTAAAATGAGGGGAGAGCTAGAATTGGTGGCGGCTAGAACGTGGGGCATCTAAAATGAGGGGAGAGCTAGAATGGGGGCGGCTAGAACGTGGGGCATCTAAAGTGAGGGGGGAGCTAGAATGGGTGGCGGCTAGAACGTGGGGCATCTAAAATGAGGGGAGAGCTAGAATGGGGGCGGCTAGAACGTGGGGCATCTAAAGTGAGGGGGGAGCTAGAATGGAGGCGGCTAGAACGTGGGGCATCTAAAGTGAGGGGGGAGCTAGAATGGGTGGCGACTAGAACGTGGGGCATCTAAAATGAGGGGAGAGCTAGAATTGGTGCGGCTAGAATTGGCAATAAAAAAGGAACAATAATATGAAATTCTAATTATTTATAAATTAGAAAACGTTTCCTCGTTACGATGAATAAAGCCCAATCACCTATAATTATTATGAAAAGCAAACACATATTTACTAATGCCAACATCAAGTCTGACACAAATTACACGTTGAACGAGTATTTATGGTTGTCATATAGAGAGAAAAGGAAAAGCAATAGAAGAAATGACGTCATTAATATTCAACGCACAATCCTAAGCTTGCATCTCAGTAACTCGGGCCACTTGTTGCTAGAATGCTATGCGAGCTTTAAAGTCTCCGGGACAAGGCAACAAGTGTTACCTGTCGTTCAATGCAAGAGATTAGGTAATATGTAATAAGCAATAATTTCCTCTGTGTAAAGGTAAATGGGACTGAATAAGAGACGAAAAGACTTTCTTGTTCGACACCTGAAAGAAGTAAAACCGAAACATGAGGAGGTACTTCCAGTCGTAGCAGAATCGATATAGATCCACAGTTCTCTGTCGCGTACTAAAGACAGGAAGAATTTATGTAAAGGAATGACAAAACCATTTGCAGGATGACGTAACATAAGACATAATCTGAATCGGAGTTTGAAAGAGGTGTCAGTTACATACGTAAGGGTAGGCGGAAGTAGGGTCCTCATTCTACCGGGTCTAGGGAAGGGAGGAGGGAAATCGACTGGTTTGGTTAGTGTGGCCCTATATAATGCACAACAGAAATTACTGTAGAAATTCATGATTATTTAGGCGATCGTATGATTTGTTTTTAGGAAGGAAAATGAAAAACAATTTAATTTTGGCCTCTTGTTTGTTGCGCCTATCAAGGCCGATCTAGTTACATTGCTGGAATTAACTTATTGCTAGAAATACTTATTGACTTTGCTTATCAAACGCATATTCCTTAAAAAAATAAAATAAAATAAAACGAAACACAACAGATCCATAGTCAGTTTGAGACCACCAGGCCTATATATTACCACGGACATATATTACCAGGGACATATATTACCATGGACATACATTACCAGGGACATATATTACCAGAGACATATATTATCAGGGACATATATTACCATGGACATACATTACCATGGACATACATTACCAGGGACATATATTACCAGAGACATATATTATCAGGGACATATATTACCATGGACATACATTACCAGGGACATATATTACCAGAGACATATATTATCAGGGACATATATTACCATGGACATACATTACCAGGGACATATATTATTATCAGGGACATATATTACCATGAACATACATTACCAGGGACATATATTACCAGAGACATATATTATCAGGGACATATATTACCATGGACATACATTACCATGGACATACATTACCAGGGACATATATTACCAGAGACATATATTATCAGGGACATATATTACCATGGACATACATTACCAGGGACATATATTACCAGAGACATATATTATCAGGGACATATATTACCATGGACATACATTACCAGGGACATATATTACCAGAGACATATATAACCACGGACATATATTTCCAGGGTCATTAATTACCAGGGACATACATTACCAGGGACATATAATACCAGGCACATATATTACCAGGGTCATATAATACCAGGGACATATAATACAAGGGACATATATTATCAGGGGCATATATGGCCACGGACATATATTACCAGGGGCATATATTACCAGGGTCATATAATACCAGGGACATATAATACAAGGGACATATATTATCAGGGGCATATATTGCCACGGACATATATTACCAGGGGCATATATTACCAGGGTCATATAATACCAGGGACATATAATACAAGGGACATATATTATCAGGGGCATATATTGCCAAGGACATATATTACCATTGGCATATATTGCCACGGACATATATTACCAGGGACAATATTACCACGGACATATATTACCAGGGGCATATATTGCCACGGACATATATTACCAGGGACAATATTACCACGGACATATATTACCAGGGGCATATATTGCCACGGACATATATTACCAGGGACAATATTACCACGGACATATATTACCAGGGGCATATATTGCCACGGACATATATTACCAGGGACAATATTACCACGGACATATATTACCAGGGGCATATATTGCCACGGACATATATTACCAGGGACAATATTACCACGGACATATATTACCAGGGGCATATATTTTTGGGGGCATATATTGCCACGGACATATATTACCACGGACATATATTACCAGGGGCATATATTGCCACGGACATATATTACCAGGGACAATATTACCACGGACATATATTACCAGGGGCATATATTGCCACGGACATATATTACCAGGGACAATATTACCACGGACATATATTGCCACGGACATATATTACCAGGGACAATATTACCACGGACATATATTACCAGGGGCATATATTGCCACGGACATATATTACCAGGGACAATATTACCACGGACATATATTACCAGGGGCATATATTGCCACGGACATATATTACCAGGGACAATATTACCACGGACATATATTACCAGGGGCATATATTATCGGGGGCATATATTACCAGGGGTATATATTACCAGGGACATATATTAACATGTAAATATATTATCAGGGACATATATTACCAGGGGCATATATTATCGGGGGCATATATTACCAGGGACATATATTAACATGAACATATATTATCAGGGACATATATTACCAGGGGCATATATTTCCAGGGACATATATTACTAGGGACATATATTACCAGGGACATATATCACCGCGGACATATATTACCAGGGTCATATATTACCAGGGTCATATATTACCGGGGACAATTATTACCACGGACATATATTACCAGGGATATATATTATCAGGGACATATATTACCAGGGATATATAATTTCTGGGACATATATTACCACGCATATATATTACCAGGGATATATTACCACGGACATATAATACCACGGACATATATTACCAGCGACGTATATTACCGGGGAAGTATATTATCAGGGACATATATTACCACGGACATATATTACCAGCGACGTATATTACCGGGGAAGTATATTATCAGGGACATATATTACCATGGACATACATTACCAGAGACATA
Organism: Prosapia bicincta; assembly: GCA_036971475.1. Taxonomy (NCBI): domain Eukaryota; kingdom Metazoa; phylum Arthropoda; class Insecta; order Hemiptera; family Cercopidae; genus Prosapia; species Prosapia bicincta. Next base: position 108,450,381 of record JBAIZL010000005.1, read on the forward strand.
TAGGCCTATAACTACGGACATATATTACCAGGGACATTAATTACTAGGGACATATATTACCAGGGACATATAATACCAGGCACATATATTACTAGGGACAATAATTACCAGGGACGGAGTTTCTAAATCGAGCTTGAAATTTTAGGTGTTTTAAAATAACAACTGTTTGGGTCGGATTAAACAACTAGACGCCGTGTTCGTGCGTCGGTGGAGAGAGGATTCTATCCTAACCATTAAGCACACTACTGGAAGCGAGTCCACACATACGAGAGTTATATACACACGATGACCGTTACAATTAATAACCTATTTGATGGGAATTCGTGAAACCGATCCGGTTTTTCGATTCTCGGAACATTATAAATAAATATGAACTCACTATGTTAATGCATGAACGTAGGTCCGGCATCGATGTGAGGAGATTTGTGTTTGACCAATAAACTGTTCCAAGGCCACGCATCCGTTGCCTCCACACATTATTATTCAATCCTGGTTTATGGCCAGATAAATCTCGCGCATTAACATTACATCCTCCATTTCAGTAAGTAATTAAAGCAGAACACGGATGTTCTCACGCTGCGCACAGGTTGGAACAATGCAGTGTTTCATTAAAGTCACTGATTTGCCATCCAATGTGTGCATTAAAGTCTCCAGTTAGGCGTAACATGTGGTAAGTTGGCAATCTTGCCGCTTGTGTTTTAGGCGGTCGTGACTCTATGTAAGTAGGTATAGGCCTAGTTTTACAGAGCCATTTATAGTACAGGCTTGCCAACAGTGCGGACAATAGGCTGACACTTTCTATGAATGCGAGTGCCCAGGAGTGTCCCTTTCTATTCAATTATCCAAGAAGTTTGAGTTACTGGGGGAGACCTATGGGTTTGCTAGGGTTTATCCTGCTCATGCGACCATGACTCTCCCATTATTTTGCCGCTTTTGCAACGCGATATATCTATCTACCTGTTTATGGCTACGCTGGAAGTTCCTTAGCGCTATCAAGGAATCGTCCTGTATAAATAGCTGATACGTGTCCCCCCCCCCCATCTTCATCCTGACCATACAAATACGCTTATTTCAAGTACCCTTTTTGTAAATATAGTTTGCCAGTGTGTTGTGAAAATAGTTTATAGATAGAAAGATTGTGGAGAATGTAGAGTAAGGCCGCGCAGATCTACACTCTAAATACTTTCGTCCGATTCATTGCTAATATTGGGAGAACCTGCATCCCAGCATGCTTAATGACGTCCCTACAAACCAACATCTAACTCGTACTGGATCTGAGTAGTTTTGGAAGGGTGTCTGGTAAAGGGACGGGGATTTTAAGTCTTACAAACTGGTGCCATGGGTCGTGACACCAAACATATCATTTAGATCCTGATGCCGGCGCCGTTCCCTCGGGCTTAAGTCACGAGTTAGAGGTTGGAGTCGTAGGGACGTCATTAAGCAGTTTCTTTTCTAAATGCTGCATGATGTCGCTACGAATCCAACCTCTAACTCACAACTTCAGCCTGAGTGACCGGCGTCAGGACCTAAATAAAGTGCTTGGTGTCACAACACATGCCACCAGTCTGAAAGTCCCGCCCCTTTACCAGACACCCTTCCTAACTACTCAGATCCAGTAGAGCCTTCCTTAGGGTTTGCTCCAGGTAGTGCACCTCTTTATCCCCTCCAGGTTGAACGTGCCAAAGGGCCGGACCACCAGGCTAGGGTTTAGGCAAAATAGTGGCTCAGGGGACTAATACAAGAAGATGACAAGTTCTGAAGAACTACCGATCCTTTGTGAGATGGGTTCCTTGTACAAGCTAAATTAAACTTAACTTTAGGTAGGTTTTGTAGCTGTCACTTGCGCAAACAGTGTTGGTAATGATTATTACTTTTCCAGCAACAATATAACACAGAGTGTTATTTGAAATAGGTTAGACACTCGTGAAAGGAGTTATCTAGCGGTTACACACTAGTGAAGGGGAACATTTGACTATTGAACAGTCGTGAAAGGCGACCCCTGCTATACACTCGTGAAGGGATGCATCTAGCTGTTACACACTCGTGAAAGGAAGCATCTAGCGGTTACATACTCGTGAAAAGAAGTATCTAGCTGTTACATACTCGTGAAGGAAAACATCTAGCGATTACATACTCGTGAAGGGGAGATCTAGTTGTTACACACTCGTGAAGGGAGGCATCTAGCGATTAAATACTCGTGAAGGGAAGCATATAGCTGTTACATACTCTTGAAGAGAGGCTTCTAGCTATTACCCACTCGTAAGGAGATATCTAGCCGTTACACACTCGGTAAGGGAAGCATCTAGCTGTTACATACTTTTGAAGAGAGGCTTCTAGCTATTACCCACTCGTAAGGAGATATCTAGCCGTTACACACTCGGGAAGGGGAGCATCTAGCTGTTACATACTCATGAAGAGAGGCTTCTAGCTATTACCCACTCGTAAGGAGTTATCTAGCCGTTACATACTCGGGAAGGGAAGCATCTAGCAGTTACATACTCGTGAAGGGATGCATCTAGCAGTTACATACTCTTGAAGAGAGGCTTCTAGCTATTACCCACTCGTAAGGAGTTATCTAGCCGTTACACACTCGGGAAGGGAAGCATCTAGCTGTTACATACTCATGAAGAGAGGCTTCTAGCTATTACCCACTCGTAAGGAGTTATCTAGCCGTTACACACTCGGGAAGGGAAGCATCTAGCTGTTACATACTTTTGAAGAGAGGCTTCTAGCTATTACCCACTCGTAAGGAGTTATCTAGCCGTTACACACTCGGGAAGGGAAGCATCTAGCTGTTACATACTTTTGAAGAGAGGCTTCTAGCTATTACCCACTCGTAAGGAGTTATCTAGCCGTTACACACTCGGGAAGGGAAGCATCTAGCTGTTACATACTTTTGAAGAGAGGCTTCTAGCTATTACCCACTCGTAAGGAGTTATCTAGCCGTTACACACTCGGGAAGGGAGCATCTAGCTGTTACATACTCATGAAGAGAGGCTTCTAGCTATTACCCACTCGTAAGGAGTTATCTAGCAGTTACATACTCGTGAAGGGATGCATCTAGCTGTTACATACTCTTGAAGAGAGGCTTCTAGCTATTACCCACTCGTAAGGAGATATCTAGCCGTTACACACTCGGGAAGGGAAGCATCTAGCAGTTACATACTCGTGAAGGGATGCATCTAGCAGTTACATACTCTTGAAGAGAGGCTTCTAGCTATTACCCACTCGTAAGGAGTTATCTAGCCGTTACACACTCGGGAAGGGAAGCATCTAGCAGTTACATACTCGTGAAGGGATGCATCTAGCAGTTACATACTCTTGAAGAGAGGCTTCTAGCTATTACCCACTCGTAAGGAGATATCTAGCAGTTACATACTCGTGAAGGGATGCATCTAGCAGTTACATACTCTTGAAGAGAGGCTTCTAGCTATTACCCACTCGTAAGGAGATATCTAGCAGTTACATACTCGTGAAGGGATGCATCTAGCAGTTACATACTCTTGAAGAGAGGCTTCTAGCTATTACCCACTCGTAAGGAGATATCTAGCCGTTACACTCTCGGGAAGGGGAGCATCTAGCTGTTACATACTCATGAAGAGAGGCTTCTAGCTATTACCCACTCGTAAGGAGTTATCTAGCCGTTACACACTCGGGAAGGGAAGCATCTAGCAGTTACATACTCGTGAAGGGATGCATCTAGCAGTTACATACTCTTGAAGAGAGGCTTCTAGCTATTACCCACTCGTAAGGAGATATCTAGCAGTTACATACTCGTGAAGGGATGCATCTAGCAGTTACATACTCTTGAAGAGAGGCTTCTAGCTATTACCCACTCGTAAGGAGATATCTAGCAGTTACATACTCGGGAAGGGATGCATCTAACTGTTACATACTCGTGAAGAGAGGCTTCTAGCTATTACCCACTCGTAAGGAGATATCTAGCCGTTACACACTCGGGAAGGGAAGCATCTAGCAGTTACATACTCGTGAAGGGATGCATCTAGCAGTTACATACTCTTGAAGAGAGGCTTCTAGCTATTACCCACTCGTAAGGAGATATCTAGCAGTTACATACTCGTGAAGGGATGCATCTAGCAGTTACATACTCTTGAAGAGAGGCTTCTAGCTATTACCCACTCGTAAGGAGATATCTAGCAGTTACACACTCGGGAAGGGATGCATCTAGCTGTTTCATACCGTTGAAGACAGGCTTCTAGCTATTACCGATTCGTAAGGAGACATATAGCTGTTACACACTCGTGAACGGAAGCATCTAGCGGTTACATACTCGTGAAGGGAAGTATCTAGCTTTTACACACTCGGGAAGGGAAGCATCTAGCGATTATACACTCGTGAAGGGGAGCATCTAGCTGTTACATACTCGGGAAGGGATGCATCTAACTGTTACATACTCGTGAAGAGAGGCTTCTAGCTATTACCCACTCGTAAGGAGATATCTAGCCGTTACACACTCGGGAAGGGATGCATCTAGCTGTTACATACTCGGGAAGGGATGCATCTAACTGTTACATACTCGTGAAGAAAGGCTTCTAGCTATTACCCACTCGTAAGGAGATATCTAGCCGTTACACACTCGGGAAGGGATGCATCTAGCTGTTACATACTCGGGAAGGGATGCATCTAACTGTTACATACTCGGGAAGGGATGCATCTAGCTGTTACACACTCGGGAAGGGATGCATCTAGCTGTTACATACTCGGGAAGGGATGCATCTAGCTGTTACATACTCGGGAAGGGATGCATCTAGCTGTTACATACTCGGGAAGGGATGCATCTAGCTGTTACATACTCGGGAAGGGATGCATCTAACTGTTACACACTCGGGAAGGGATGCATCTAGCTGTTACACACTCGGGAAGGGATGCATCTAGCTGTTACATACTCGGGAAGGGATGCATCTAGCTGTTACATACTCGGGAAGGGATGCATCTAGCTGTTACATACTCGGGAAGGGATGCATCTAGCTGTTACATACTAGGGAAGGGATGCATCTAGCTGTTACATACTCGGGAAGGGATGCATCTAACTGTTACATACTCGTGAAGAGAGGCTTCTAGCTATTACCCACTCGTAAGGAGATATCTAGCCGTTACACACTCGGGAAGGGATGCATCTAGCTGTTACATACTCGGGAAGGGATGCATCTAACTGTTACATACTCTTGAAGAGAGGCTTCTAGCTATTACCCACTCGTAAGGAGATATCTAGCCGTTACACACTCGGGAAGGGATGCATCTAGCTGTTACATACTCGGGAAGGGATGCATCTAACTGTTACATACTCTTGAAGAGAGGCTTCTAGCTATTACCCACTCGTAAGGAGATATCTAGCAGTTACATACTCGTGAAGGGAAGCATCTAGCTGTTACATACTCTTGAAGAGAGGCTTCTAGCTATTACCCACTCGTAAGGAGATATCTAGCAGTTACATACTCGTGAAGGGATGCATCTAGCAGTTACATACTCTTGAAGAGAGGCTTCTAGCTATTACCCACTCGTAAGGAGATATCTAGCAGTTACATACTCGGGAAGGGATGCATCTAGCTGTTACATACTCGGGAAGGGATGCATCTAACTGTTACATACTCTTGAAGAGAGGCTTCTAGCTATTACCCACTCGTAAGGAGATATCTAGCAGTTACATACTCGTGAAGGGAAGCATCTAGCTGTTACATACTCTTGAAGAGAGGCTTCTAGCTATTACCCACTCGTAAGGAGATATCTAGCAGTTACATACTCGTGAAGGGATGCATCTAGCAGTTACATACTCTTGAAGAGAGGCTTCTAGCTATTACCCACTCGTAAGGAGATATCTAGCAGTTACATACTCGGGAAGGGATGCATCTAACTGTTACATACTCGTGAAGAGAGGCTTCTAGCTATTACCCACTCGTAAGGAGATATCTAGCAGTTACACACTCGGGAAGGGATGCATCTAACTGTTACATACTCGTGAAGAGAGGCTTCTAGCTATTACCCACTCGTAAAAGAGATATCTCGCTGTTACACACTCGTGAAACGTAGCATCTAGCGGTATCAAACTCGTGAAACGAGGTTTCTCCTTATTAGACAATTGTAAGGAAAAACACAGCTGTAACACACTCGTGAAGGGAAGCATCTAGCGATTACATACTCGTGAAGGGAAGCATCTAGCTGTTTCATACCGTTGAAGACAGGCTTCTAGCTATTACCGATTCGTAAGGAGACATATAGCTGTTACACACTCGTGAACGGAAGCATCTAGCGGTTACATACGCGTGAAGGGAAGTATCTAGCTTTTACACACTCGGGAAGGGAAGCATCTAGCAATTATACACTCGTGAAGGGGAGCATCTAGCTATTATATACTCGGGAAGGGATGCATCTAACTGTTACATACTCGTGAAGAGAGGCTTCTAGCTATTACCCACTCGTAAGGAGATATCTAGCCGTTACACACTCGGGAAGGGATGCATCTAGCTGTTACATACTCGGGAAGGGATGCATCTAACTGTTACATACTCTTGAAGAGAGGCTTCTAGCTATTACCCACTCGTAAGGAGATATCTAGCCGTTACACACTCGGGATGGGTTGCATCTAGCTGTTACATACTCGGGAAGGGATGCATCTAGCTGCTACACACTCGGGAAGGGATGCATCTAGCTGTTACATACTCGTGAAGGGATGCATCTAGCTGTTACATACTCTTGAAGAGAGGCGTCTAGCTGTTACCCACTCGTAAGGAGATATCTAGCCGTTACACACTCGGGAAGGGATGCATCTAGCCGTTACACACTCGGGAAGGGATGCATCTAGCCGTTACACACTCGGGAAGGGATGCATCTAGCTGTTACATACTCGGGAAGGGATGCATCTAGCTGTTACATACTCGGGAAGGGATGCATCTAGCTGTTACATACTCGGGAAGGGATGCATCTAGCTGTTACATACTCGGGAAGGGATGCATCTAGCTGTTACACACTCGGGAAGGGATGCATCTAGCCGTTACACACTCGGGAAGGGATGCATCTAGCTGTTACATACTCGGGAAGGGATGCATCTAGCTGTTACATACTCGGGAAGGGATGCATCTAGCTGTTACATACTCGGGAAGGGATGCATCTAGATGTTACATACTCGGGAAGGGATGCATCTAGCTGTTACATACTCGGGAAGGGATGCATCTAGCTGTTACATACTCGGGAAGGGAAGCATCTAGCCGTTACACACTCGGGAAGGGATGCATCTAGCTGTTACATACTCGGGAAGGGATGCATCTAACTGTTATATACTCGGGAAGGGATGCATCTAGCTGTTACATACTCGGGAAGGGATGCATCTAGCCGTTACACACTCGGGAAGGGATGCATCTAGCTGTTACATACTCGGGAAGGGATGCATCTAGCTGTTACATACTCGGGAAGGGATGCATCTAACTGTTACATACTCGTGAAGAGAGGCTTCTAGCTATTACCCACTCGTAAGGAGATATCTAGCCGTTACACACTCGGGAAGGGATGCATCTAGCTGTTACATACTCGGGAAGGGATGCATCTAACTGTTACATACTCTTGAAGAGAGGCTTCTAGCTATTACCCACTCGTAAGGAGATATCTAGCAGTTACATACTCGTGAAGGGATGCATCTAGCAGTTACATACTCTTGAAGAGAGGCTTCTAGCTATTACCCACTCGTAAGGAGATATCTAGCAGTTACATACTCGTGAAGGGAAGCATCTAGCTGTTACATACTCTTGAAGAGAGGCTTCTAGCTATTACCCACTCGTAAGGAGATATCTAGCAGTTACATACTCGTGAAGGGATGCATCTAGCAGTTACATACTCTTGAAGAGAGGCTTCTAGCTATTACCCACTCGTAAGGAGATATCTAGCAGTTACATACTCGGGAAGGGATGCATCTAACTGTTACATACTCGTGAAGAGAGGCTTCTAGCTATTACCCACTCGTAAGGAGATATCTAGCAGTTACACACTCGGGAAGGGATGCATCTAACTGTTACATACTCGTGAAGAGAGGCTTCTAGCTATTACCCACTCGTAAAAGAGATATCTCGCTGTTACACACTCGTGAAACGTAGCATCTAGCGGTATCAAACTCGTGAAACGAGGTTTCTCCTTATTAGACAATTGTAAGGAAAAACACAGCTGTAACACACTCGTGAAGGGAAGCATCTAGCGATTACATACTCGTGAAGGGAAGCATCTAGCTGTTTCATACCGTTGAAGACAGGCTTCTAGCTATTACCGATTCGTAAGGAGACATATAGCTGTTACACACTCGTGAACGGAAGCATCTAGCGGTTACATACTCGTGAAGGGAAGTATCTAGCTTTTACACACTCGGGAAGGGAAGCATCTAGCAATTATACACTCGTGAAGGGGAGCATCTAGCTATTATATACTCGGGAAGGGATGCATCTAACTGTTACATACTCGTGAAGAGAGGCTTCTAGCTATTACCCACTCGTAAGGAGATATCTAGCCGTTACACACTCGGGAAGGGATGCATCTAGCTGTTACATACTCGGGAAGTGATGCATCTAACTGTTACATACTCTTGAAGAGAGGCTTCTAGCTATTACCCACTCGTAAGGAGATATCTAGCCGTTACACACTCGGGAAGGGTTGCATCTAGCTGTTACATACTCGGGAAGGGATGCATCTAGCTGCTACACACTCGGGAAGGGATGCATCTAGCTGTTACATACTCGTGAAGGGATGCATCTAGCTGTTACATACTCTTGAAGAGAGGCGTCTAGCTGTTACCCACTCGTAAGGAGATATCTAGCCGTTACACACTCGGAAAGGGATGCATCTAGCCGTTACACACTCGGGAAGGGATGCATCTAGCCGTTACACACTCGGGAAGGGATGCATCTAGCCGTTACATACTCGGGAAGGGATGCATCTAGCTGTTACATACTCGGGAAGGGATGCATCTAGCTGTTACATACTCGGGAAGGGATGCATCTAGCTGTTACATACTCGGGAAGGGATGCATCTAGCTGTTACATACTCGGGAAGGGATGCATCTAGCCGTTACACACTCGGGAAGGGATGCATCTAGCTGTTACATACTCGGGAAGGGATGCATCTAGCTGTTACATACTCGGGAAGGGATGCATCTAGCTGTTACATACTCGGGAAGGGATGCATCTAGCTGTTACATACTCGGGAAGGGATGCATCTAGCTGTTACATACTCGGGAAGGGAAGCATCTAGCCGTTACACACTCGGGAAGGGATGCATCTAGCTGTTACATACTCGGGAAGGGATGCATCTAACTGTTACATACTAGGGAAGGGATGCATCTAGCTGTTACATACTCGGGAAGGGATGCATCTAGCCGTTACACACTCGGGAAGGGATGCATCTAGCTGTTACATACTCGGGAAGGGATGCATCTAGCTGTTACATACTCGGGAAGGGATGCATCTAGCTGTTACATACTCGGGATGGGATGCATCTAGCTGTTACATACTCAGGAAGGGATGCATCTAGCTGTTACATACTCGGGAAGGGATGCATCTAGCTGTTACATACTCGGGAAGGGATGCATCTAGCTGTTACATACTCGGGAAGGGATGCATCTAGCTGTTACATACTCGGGAAGGGATTCATCTAGCTGTTACATACTCGGGAAGGGATGCATCTAGCTGTTACATACTCGGGAAGGAAAGCATCTAGCTGTTACATACTCGGGAAGGGAAGCATCTAGCCGTTACACACTCGGGAAGGGATGCATCTAGCTGTTACATACTCGGGAAGGGATGCATCTAGCTGTTACATACTCGGGAAGGGAAGCATCTAGCCGTTACACACTCGGGAAGGGATGCATCTAGCTGTTACATACTCGGGAAGGGATGCATCTAGCTGTTACATACTCGGGAAGGGATGCATCTAGCTGTTACATACTCGGGAAGGGATGCATCTAGCTGTTACATACTCGGGAAGGGATGCATCTAGCTGTTACATACTCGGGAAGGGATGCATCCTGCTGTTACATACTCGGGAAGGGATGCATCTAGCCGTTACACACTCGGGAAGGGATGCATCTAGCCGTTACACACTCGGGAAGGGATGCATCTAGCCGTTACACACTCGGGAAGGGATGCATCTAGCCGTTACACACTCGGGAAGGGATGCATCTAGCCGTTACACACTCGGGAAGGGATGCATCTAGCTGTTACCCACTCGTAAGGAGATATCTAGCCGTTACACACTCGGGAAGGGATGCATCTAGCCGTTACACACTCGGGAAGGGATGCATCTAGCCGTTACACACTCGGGAAGGGATGCATCTAGCCGTTACACACTCGGGAAGGGATGCATCTAGCTGTTACATACTCGGGAAGGGATGCATCTAGCTGTTACATACTCGGGAAGGGATGCATCTAGCTGTTACATACTCGGGAAGGGATGCATCTAGCTGTTACATACTCGGGAAGGGATGCATCTAGCCGTTACACACTCGGGAAGGGATGCATCTAGCTGTTACATACTCGGGAAGGGATGCATCTAGCAGTTACATACTCGGGGAGGGATGCATCTAGCTGTTACATACTCGGGAAGGGATGCATCTAGCTGTTACATACTCGGGAAGGGATGCATCTAGCTGTTACATACTCGGGAAGGGAAGCATCTAGCCGTTACACACTCGGGAAGGGATGCATCTAGCTGTTACATACTCGGGAAGGGATGCATCTAACTGTTACATACTCGGGAAGGGATGCATCTAGCTGTTACATACTCGGGAAGGGATGCATCTAGCCGTTACACACTCGGGAAGGGATGCATCTAGCTGTTACATACTCGGGAAGGGATGCATCTAGCTGTTACATACTCGGGAAGGGATGTATCTAGCTGTTACATACTCGGGAAGGGATGCATCTAGCTGTTACATACTCGGGATGGGATGCATCTAGCTGTTACATACTCAGGAAGGGATGCATCTAGCTGTTACATACTCGGGAAGGGATGCATCTAGCTGTTACATACTCGGGAAGGGATGCATCTAGCTGTTACATACTCGGGAAGGGATGCATCTAGCTGTTACATACTCGGGAAGGGATGCATCTAGCTGTTACATACTCGGGAAGGGATGCATCTAGCTGTTACATACTCGGGAAGGGAAGCATCTAGCTGTTACATACTCGGGAAGGGAAGCATCTAGCCGTTACACACTCGGGAAGGGATGCATCTAGCTGTTACATACTCGGGAAGGGATGCATCTAGCTGTTACATACTCGGGAAGGGAAGCATCTAGCCGTTACACACTCGGGAAGGGATGCATCTAGCTGTTACATACTCGGGAAGGGATGCATCTAGCTGTTACATACTCGGGAAGGGATGCATCTAGCTGTTACATACTCGGGAAGGGATGCATCTAGCTGTTACATACTCGGGAAGGGATGCATCTAGCTGTTACATACTCGGGAAGGGATGCATCCTGCTGTTACATACTCGGGAAGGGATGCATCTAGCCGTTACACACTCGGGAAGGGATGCATCTAGCCGTTACACACTCGGGAAGGGATGCATCTAGCCGTTACACACTCGGGAAGGGATGCATCTAGCCGTTACACACTCGGGAAGGGATGCATCTAGCCGTTACACACTCGGGAAGGGATGCATCTAGCCGTTACACACTCGGGAAGGGATGCATCTAGCCGTTACACACTCGGGAAGGGAAGCATCTAGCCGTTACACACTCGGGAAGGGATGCATCTAGCTGTTACACACTCGGGAAGGGATGCATCTAGCCGTTACACACTCGGGAAGGGAAGCATCTAGCCGTTACACACTCGGGAAGGGATGCATCTAGCTGTTACATACTCGGGAAGGGATGCATCTAGCCGTTACACACTCGGGAAGGGATGCATCTAGCTGTTACACACTCGGGAAGGGATGCATCTAGCCGTTACACACTCGGGAAGGGAAGCATCTAGCCGTTACACACTCGGGAAAGGATGCATCTAGCTGTTACATACTCGGGAAGGGATGCATCTAGCCGTTACACACTCGGGAAGGGAAGCATCTAGCCGTTACACACTCGGGAAGGGATGCATCTAGCTGTTACACACTCGGGAAGGGATGCATCTAGCCGTTACACACTCGGGTAGGGATGCATCTAGCCGTTACACACTCGGGAAGGGATGCATCTAGCCGTTACACACTCGGGAAGGGATGCATCTAGCCGTTACACACTCGGGAAGGGATGCATCTAGCCGTTACACACTCGGGATGGGATGCATCTAGCCGTTACACACTCGGGAAGGGATGCATCTAGCCGTTACACACTCGGGAAGGGATGCATCTAGCTGTTACACACTCGGGAAGGGATGCATCTAGCCGTTACACACTCGGGAAGGGATGCATCTAGCCGTTACACACTCGGGAAGGGATGCATCTAGCCGTTACACACTCGGGAAGGGATGCATCTAGCCGTTACACACTCGGGAAGGGATGCATCTAGCCGTTACACACTCGGGAAGGGATGCATCTAGCTGTTACATACTCGGGAAGGGATGCATCTAGCCGTTACACACTCGGGAAGGGATGCATCTAGCCGTTACACACTCGGGAAGGGATGCATCTAGCCGTTACACACTCGGGAAGGGATGCATCTAGCCGTTACACACTCGGGAAGGGATGCATCTAGCCGTTACACACTCGGGAAGGGATGCATCTAGCTGTTACATACTCGGGAAGGGATGCATCTAGCTGTTACATACTCGGGAACGGATGCATCTAGCCGTTACATACTCGGGAAGGGATGCATCCAGCCGTTACACACTCGGGAAGGGAAGCATCTAGCCGTTACACACTCGGGAAGGGATGCATCTAGCCGTTACACACTCGGGAAGGGATGCATCTAGCTGTTACATACTCGGGAAGGGATGCATCTAGCTGTTACATACTCGGGAAGGGATGCATCTAGCCGTTACACACTCGGGAAGGGAAGCATCTAGCCGTTACACACTCGGGAAGGGATGCATCTAGCTGTTACATACTCGGGAAGGGATGCATCTAGCCGTTACACACTCGGGAAGGGATGCATCTAGCCGTTACACACTCGGGAAGGGAAGCATCTAGCGGTACACACTCGGGAAGGGATGCATCCAGCTGTTACACACTCGGGAAGGGATGCATCTAGCCGTTACACACTCGGGAAGGGATGCATCTAGCCGTTACACACTCGGGAAGGGATGCATCTAGCTGCTACACACTCGGGAAGGGATGCATCTAGCTGTTACACACTCGGGAAGGGATGCATCTAGCCGTTACACACTTGGGAAGGGATGCATCTAGCCGTTACACACTCGGGAAGGGATGCATCTAGCCGTTACACACTCGGGAAGGGATGCATCTAGCCGTTACACACTCGGGAAGGGATGCATCTAGCCGTTACACACTCGGGAAGGGATGCATCTAGCCGTTACACACTCGGAAAGGGATGCATTTAGCCGTTACACACTCGGGAAGGGATGCATCTAGCTGTTACACACTCGGGAAGGGATGCATCTAGCCGTTACACACTCGGGAAGGGATGCATCTAGCCGTTACACACTCGGGAAGGGATGCATCTAGCCGTTACACACTCGGGAAGGGATGCATCTAGCCGTTACACACTCGGGAAGGGATGCATCTAGCCGTTACACACTCGGGAAAGGATGCATCTAGCTGTTACATACTCGGGAAGGGATGCATCTAGCCGTTACACACTCGGGAAGGGATGCATCTAGCCGTTACACACTCGGGAAGGGATGCATCTAGCCGTTACACACTCGGGAAGGGATGCATCTAGCCGTTACACACTCGGGAAGGGATGCATCTAGCCGTTACACACTCGGGAAGGGATGCATCTAGCTGTTACATACTCGGGAAGGGATGCATCTAGCCGTTACACACTCGGGAAGGGATGCATCTAGCCGTTACACACTCGGGAAGGGATGCATCTAGCCGTTACACACTCGGGAAGGGATGCATCTAGCCGTTACACACTCGGGAAGGGATGCATCTAGCTGTTACACACTCGGGAAGGGATGCATCTAGCCGTTACACACTCGGGAAGGGATGCATCTAGCCGTTACACACTCGGGAAGGGATGCATCTAGCCGTTACACACTCGGGAAGGGATGCATCTAGCCGTTACACACTCGGGAAGGGATGCATCTAGCCGTTACACACTCGGGAAGGGATGCATCTAGCTGTTACATACTCGGGAAGGGATGCATCTAACTGTTACATACTCTTGAAGAAAGGCGTCTAGCTGTTACCCACTCGTAAGGAGATATCTAGCCGTTACACACTCGGGAAGGGATGCATCTAGCTGTTACATACTCGGGAAGGGATGCATCTAGCTGTTACATACTCGGGAAGGGATGCATCTAGCTGTTACACACTCGGGAAGGGATGCATCTAGCCGTTACACACTCGGGAAGGGATGCATCTTGCCGTTACACACTCGGGAAGGGATGCATCTAGCTGTTACATACTCGGGAAGGGATGCATCTAGCCGTTACACACTCGGGAAGGGATGCATCTAGCTGTTACATACTCAGGAAGGGATGCATCTAACTGTTACATACTCTTGAAGAGAGGCGTCTAGCTGTTACCCACTCCTAAGGAGATATCTAGCCGTTACACACTCGGGAAGGGATGCATCTAGCTGCTACACACTCGGGAAGGGATGCATCTAGCTGTTACATACTCGTGAAGGGATGCATCTAGCTGTTACATAATTTTGAAGAGAGGCGTCTAGCTATTACCCACTCGTAAGGAGATATCTAGCCGTTACACACTCGGGAAGGGATGCATCTAGCTGCTACACACTCGGGAAGGGATGCATCTAGCTGTTACATACTCGTGAAGGGATGCATCTAGCTGTCACATACTCGTGAAGGGATGCATCTAGCGGTTACATACTCTTGACGAGAGGCGTCTAGCTATTACCCACTCGTAAGGAGATATCTAGCCGTTACACAACTGGGAAGGGATGCATCTAGCCGTTTCATACTCGGGAAGGGTTGCATCTAGCTGTTACACACTCGGGAAGGGAAGCATCTAGCCGTTACACACTCGGGAAGGGATGCATCTAGCTGTTACATACTCTTGAAGAGAGGCTTCTAGCTATTACCCACTCGTAAGGAGATATCTAGCCGTTACACACTCGGGAAGGGAAGCATCTAGCCGTTACACACTGGGGAGGGGAAGCATCTAGCCGTTACACACTCGGGAAGGGATGCATCTAGCTGTTACATACTCTTGAAGAGAGGCTTCTAGCTATTACCCACTCGTAAGGAGATATCTAGCCGTTACATACTCGGGAAGGGATGCATCTAGCTGTTACACACTCGGGAAGGGATGCATCTAGCTGTTACATACTCGTGAATTGATGCATCTAGCTGTTACATACTCTTGAAGAGAGGCTTCTAGCTATTACCCACTCGTAAGGAGATATCTAGCCGTTACACACTCGGGAAGGGAAGCATCTAGCCGTTACACACTCGGGAAGGGATGCATCTAGCCGTTACACACTCGGGAAGGGAAGCATCTAGCCGTTACACACTCGGGAAGGGATGCATCTACCTGTTACATACTCGTGAAGGGATGCATCTAGCTGTTACATACTCTTGAAGAGAGGCTTCTAGCTATTACCCACTCGTAAGGAGATATCTAGCCGTTACACACTCGGGAAGGGATGCATCTAGCTGTTACATACTTTTGAAGAGAGGCTTCTAGCTATTACCCACTCGTAAGGAGATATCTAGCCGTTACACACTCGGGAAGGGAAGCATCTAGCCGTTACACACTCGGGAAGGGAAGCATCTAACGGTTACATACTCGTGAAGGGATGCATCTAACTGTTACATACTTTTGAAGAGAGGCTTCTAGCTATTACCCACTCGTAAGGAGATATCTAGCCGTTACACACTCGGGAAGGGAAGCATCTAGCTGTTACATACTCGTGAAGGGATGCATCTAACTGTTACATACTTTTGAAGAGAGGCTTCTAGCTATTACCCACTCGTAAGGAGATATCTGGCCGTTACACACTCGTGAAGGGATGCATCTAGCTGTTACATACTCGTGAAGGAAAGCATCCAGCTGTTACATACTCGTGAAGGGATGCATCCAGCTGTTACATACTCGTGAAGGGATGCATCTAACTGTTACTTACTCGTGAAGGGAAGCATCCAGCTGTTACATACTCGTGAAGGGAAGCATCCAGCTGTTACATACTCGTGAAGGGAAGCATCCAGCTGTTACATACTCGGGAAGGGATGCATCTAACTGTTACATACTCGTGAAGGGATGCATCTAGCTGTTACACACTCGGGAAGGGATGCATCTAGCTGTTACATACTCGTGAAGGGAAGCATCCAGCTGTTACATACTCGTGAAGGGATGCATCTAGCTGTTACACACTCGGGAAGGGATGCATCTAGCTGTTACATACTCGTGAAGGGATGCATCTAGCTGTTACATACTCGTGAAGGGATGCATCTAGCTGTTACACACTCGGGAAGGGATGCATCTAGCTGTTACATACTCGTGAAGGGAAGCATCCAGCTGTTACATACTCGTGAAGGGATGCATCTAGCTGTTACACACTCGGGAAGGGATGCATCTAGCTGTTACATACTCGTGAAGGGATGCATCTAGCTGTTACATACTCGTGAAGGGATGCATCTAGCTGTTACACACTCGGGAAGGGATGCATCTAACTGTTACCTACTCGTGAAGGGAAGCATCCAGCTGTTACATACTCGTGAAGGGAAGCATCCAGCTGTTACATACTCGTGAAGGGAAGCATCCAGCTGTTACATACTCGTGAAGGGATGCATCCAGCTGTTACATACTCGTGAAGGGATGCATCTAACTGTTACATACTTTTGAAGAGAGGCTTCTAGCTATTACCCACTCGTAAGGAGATATCTGGCCGTTACACATCGTGAAGGGATGCATCTAGCCGTTACACACTCGGGAAGGGAAGCATCCAGCTGTTACATACGCGTGAAGGGATGCATCTAACTGTTACATACTTTTGAAGAGAGGCTTCTAGCTATTACCCACTCGTAAGGAGATATCTGGCCGTTACACACTCGTGAAGGGATGCATCTAGCGGTTACATACTCGTGAAGGGTTACATCTAGCTGTTACATACTCTTGAAGAGAGGCTTCTAGCTATTACCCACTCGTAAGTAGATATCTAGCCGTTACACAATCGGAAAAGGAAGCATCTAGCAGTTACATACTCGTGAAGGGATGCATCTAGCTGTTACATACTCTTGAACAGAGGCTTCTAGCTATTACCCACTTGTAAGGAGATATCTAGCCGTTACACAATCGGAAAGGGAAGCATCAACCGGTTACATACTCGTGAACGGAAGCATCTAGCTGTTACATACTCGTGAAGGGATGCATCTAGCTGTTACATACTCGTGAACGGAAGCATCTAGCTGTTACATACTCGTGAAGGGATGCATCTAGCTGTTACATACTCTTGAACAGAGGCTTCTAGCTATTACCCACTTGTAAGGAGATATCTAGCCGTTACACAATCGGAAAGGGAAGCATCAACCGGTTACATACTCGTGAACGGAAGCATCGAGCAGTTACATACTCGTGAAGGGATGCATCTAGCTGTTACATACTCTTGAACAGAGGCTTCTAGCTATTACCCACTTGTAAGGAGATATCTAGCCGTTACACAATCGGAAAGGGAAGCATCAACCGGTTACATAATCGTGAACGGAAGCATCTAGCGGTTACATACTCGTGAAGGGATGCATCTAGCTGTTACATACTCTTGAACAGAGGCTTCTAGCTATTACCCACTCGTAAGGAGATATCTAGCCGTTACACAATCGGAAAGGGAAGCATCTACCGGTTACATACTCGTGAAGGGATGCATCTAGCTATTACATACTCTTGAACAGAGGCTTCTAGCTATTACCCACTTGTAAGGAGATATCTAGCCGTTACACAATCGGAAAGGGAAGCATCTACCGGTTACATACTCGTGAAGGGATGCATCTAGCTATTACATACTCTTGAACAGAGGCTTCTAGCTATTACCCACTTGTAAGGAGATATCTAGCCGTTACACAATCGGAAAGGGAAGCATCTACCGGTTACATACTCGTGAAGGGATGCATCTAGCTGTTACATACTCGTGAAGGGAAGAATTTAGCCATTACATATTCTAGCGGGAAGGAAGGCTTCTAGCTATTAGACACTCGTAATGACATATCCAGCTGTTACCCACTCTTAAAGGGAATCATCTAGCTGTTACTCACTCGTGAAAGTTGGCATATAACAGTTAGACACCAGTTAAAGGAGATATCTAGCTGTTACAAACTCGTGAAGGGAAGCATTTGTCTACTAGACACTCGTGAAGGGAGGTTTCTTACTATTAAATACTCGGCAAAGGTGACCTCTGCTATACACATGTGAAAGTAGGCATCTAACAATTAGACGCTTGTGGAAGGAGATACATAGCTGTTCCACATTCTTGAAGGGGAGTAATTAAATATTAGACACTCGTGGAGGGAAGGCTTTTAACTATTAAATACTCGTGAAATACGACCCCAGTTATACTCTCGTGAAGGGAAGGATCTAGCGGTTACTCACTAGTAAAAGTAAGCATCTGGCTGTTAAACACTCATGAAAGGAGATATCTAACTGTTACACACTCGTGAAGGGAAGCTTCCAATTATTAAATAGTCGTGAAAGGCGACCCCTGGTATACTATGTTGAAGGAAAGCATCTAGCTGTTACTCACTCGTGAAGGGAACTATTTATCTACTAGACACTCGTGAAGAGAAGCATTTGACTACTAGACACTTCTGAAGGGAGGCTTCTTACTATTAGACACACGTGAAAGGCGACTCCGGCTTCACGCTCGTGAAGGGAACAAATGAACTACTAGACAGTCGTGAAGGGAGACTTCCAACTATTAAATAATCGTGAAAGGCGACCCCTGCTATACTCTCCTGAAGGGATGCGTCTAGCTGTTACTCACACGTGAAAGTAGGCATATAACTGTTAGACACTCGTGAAAGGAGATATCTAGCGGTTACACACTCGTGAAGGGAACAAATGAACTACTAGACAGTCGTGAAGGGAGACTTCCAACTATTAAATAATCGTGAAAGGCGACCCCTGCTATACTCTCCTGAAGGGATGCGTCTAGCTGTTACTCACACGTGAAAGTAGGCATATAACTGTTAGACACTCGTGAAAGGAGATATCTAGCGGTTACACACTCGTGAAGGTGAGCATTTGACTACTAAACACTTCTGTAGGGAGGCTCCTTATAATGGCATTGACGCAGCTTCAGGGTGGAGACGCATAAGGTTTCCAAACTCTCATATTCAGTTCGCCGTATTATGTTTTATTGTGGTCAATAAATCTTGTGCCTTTGGACACGAGACATGCCATTGGCCATCACGGAAGTTCAACTTTCCCCACAAGTCAGACATTCCTCAGGAGAGCTCGGATAATCTGTTTGTAGCCGGCTTTGTGCTCCGACATTTAGAGCGTAACTGAGTCAAGGCTGTCTCAGGCTTGGACACGCTTCCGAAGCGCTTTTTTGTAGAAGCGTAAAGCCCGAACCCTTCATTAGGTGTAAAATATCCATCCTACTGTATAACGAAAACTCCTACTTACAAGTATTTCTAAGGTCTTCATACACGCACGCCGAGTGTAAAGAGTATAACTTTTGTGTTTTCCTTCCGATATATATTTTTATTCGTTATTACGAGTTGTAGATAAAATTTAGCTTCATTAATTGAAGATGTTGCTGTTTTTCCCAGGTACTTAATTCCAGACCAGGAAAGGGCTCTCCAATTCAGACGTCTTCTCTCCGTACAGAGCACACAAGTCTCCACAATACACCATTATTATTATAAGACGTACTGCATTGTAACGTATTCATCGCACCGCAGTCATTAACATGGGAAAATAAAATAAAAACCGCGGCCTATTTATGTAGAGGAGGAAGCGATACCCGAGCCCGAGATATTATCGCCACAAACTCTCTATAAATTTCACACTATAATAAAGTAGTCATACGTTAAACTGCTGTAATTATCTGTCTAGGGTTACAATTTACACACGTGGCGTTAATTTAATTGCACGATCCATATTTTTACTTGCGTACGTGACGAACGGGCGTTTTGAATCGGGTGACTTTTCTATTTACGTATGTGAAAGTGAATTATTAAATACCACACCCATGAAAAAATTAAAAGTGGACATTGTACAACGAGTTATTATTAATAATAAATTAGTAGTCATGTAATAATTTCTGAAAACAAATCAAAATATAAGATTGCCTTCTCTTTGTGGGTAGGTGTGCTTCTCCCCTGTGTTACCCCTTAACTTAATCATCCTATATTCCTTATGCTTTCTTACACTTTGTACGCCATATTACTGTCAGAGTAAGCCCCACAAGCCAGCTTTCACAGGTATTTCGTATTTCCTCCTCGGTAGAGAGTGGCGTAGGTTTTCGTTACTCCTGACTTTGTATCGGCCTTCTCTTTGTGGATAGGTGTGCTTCTCTCCTGTGCTACCCCTTAACTTTATCATCCTATATTCCTTATGCTTTCTTACACTTTGTATGCCATATTACTGTCTGAGTAAGCCCCACAAGCCAGCTTTCACAAGTAATTCGTATTTTCTCCTCAGTAGAGAGTGGCGTAGGTTTTCGTTACTCCTGACTTTGTATCTGCCTTCTCTTTGTGGATAGGTGTGCTTCTCTCCAGTGTTACCCCTTAACTTTATCATCCTATATTCCTTATGCTTTCTTACACTTTGTATGCCATATTACTGTCAGAGTAAGCCCAACAAGCCAGCTTTCACAGGTATTTCGTATTTTCTCCTCGGTAGAGAGTGGCGTAGGTTTTCGTTACTCCTGACTTTGTATCGGCCTTCTCTTTGTGGATAGGTGTGCTTCTCTCCAGTGTTACCCCTTAACTTAATCATCTTATATTCCTTATGCTTTCTTACACTTTGTAAGCCATATTACTGTCTGAGTAAGCCCCACAAGCGAGCTTTTACAAGTATTTCGTACTTACTCCTCGGTAGAGAGTGGCGTAGGTTTTCGTTACTCCTGACTTTGTATCGGCCTTCTCTTTGTGGATAGGTGTGCTTCTCTCCTGTGCTACCCCTTAACTTTATCATCCTATATTCCTTATGCTTTCTTACACTTTGTATGCCATATTACTGTCTGAGTAAGCCCCACAAGCCAGCTTTCACAAGTAATTCGTATTTTCTCCTCAGTAGAGAGTGGCGTAGGTTTTCGTTACTCCTGACTTTGTATCTGCCTTCTCTTTGTGGATAGGTGTGCTTCTCTCCAGTGTTACCCCTTAACTTTATCATCCTATATTCCTTATGCTTTCTTACACTTTGTATGCCATATTACTGTCAGAGTAAGCCCCACAAGCCAGCTTTCACAGGTATTTCGTATTTTCTCCTCGGTAGAGAGTGGCGTAGGTTTTCGTTACTCCTGACTTTGTATCGGCCTTCTCTTTGTGGATAGGTGTGCTTCTCTCCTGTGCTACCCCTTAACTTTATCATCCTATATTCCTTATGCTTTCTTACACTTTGTATGCCATATTACTGTCTGAGTAAGCCCCACAAGCCAGCTTTCACAAGTAATTCGTATTTTCTCCTCAGTAGAGAGTGGCGTAGGTTTTCGTTACTCCTGACTTTGTATCTGCCTTCTCTTTGTGGATAGGTGTGCTTCTCTCCAGTGTTACCCCTTAACTTTATCATCCTATATTCCTTATGCTTTCTTACACTTTGTATGCCATATTACTGTCTGAGTAAGCCCCACAAGCGAGCTTTTACAAGTATTTCGTACTTACTCCTCGGTAGAGAGTGGCGTAGGTTTTCGTTACTCCTGACTTTGTATCGGCCTTCTCTTTGTGGATAGGTGTGCTTCTCTCCTGTGCTACCCCTTAACTTTATCATCCTATATTCCTTATGCTTTCTTACACTTTGTACGCCATATTACTGTCTGAGTAAGCCCCAAAAACGAGCTTTCACAAGTATTTCGTATTTTCTCCTCGGTAGAGAGTGGCGTAGGTTTCCATTACTACAGGCTTTGTATCTGCCTTCTCTTTGTGGATAGGTGTGCTTGTCTCCAGTGTTACCCCTTAACTTTATCATCCTATATTCCTTATGCTTTCTTACACTTTGTACGCCATATTACTGTCTGAGTAAGTCCCACAAGCTAGCTTTCACAAGTATTTCGTATTTTCTCCTCGGTAGAGAGTGGCGTAGGTTTTCGTTACTCCAGGCTTTGTATCGGCCTTCTCTTTGTGGATAGGTGTGCTTGTCTCCAGTGTTACCCCTTAACTTAATCATCTTATATTCCTTATGCTTTCTTACACTTTGTACGCCATATTACTGTCTGAGTAAGCCCCAAAAACGAGCTTTCACAAGTATTTCGTATTTTCTCCTCGGTAGAGAGTGGCGTAGGTTTTCGTTACTCCAGGTTTTGTATCTGCCTTCTCTTTGTGGGTAGGTGTTTTTCTCTCCAGTGTTACCCCTTAACTTAATCATCCTATATTCCTTATGCTTTCTTACACTTTGTAAGCCATATTACTGTCTGGGTAAGCCCCACAAGCGAGCTTTTACAAGTATTTCGTATTTTCTCCTCGGTAGAGAGTGGCGTAGGTTTTCGTTACTCCAGGTTTTGTATCTGCCTTCTCTTTGTGGGTAGGTGTTTTTCTCTCCAGTGTTACCCCTTAACTTAATCATCCTATATTCCTTATGCTTTCTTACACTTTGTAAGCCATATTACTGTCTGGGTAAGCCCCACAAGCGAGCTTTTACAAGTATTTCGTATTTTCTCCTCGGTAGAGAGTGGCGTAGGTTTTCGTTACTCCAGGTTTTGTATCTGCCTTCTCTTTGTGGGTAGGTGTTTTTCTCTCCAGTGCTACCCCTTAACTTAATCATCCTATATTCCTTATGCTTTCTTACACTTTGTATGCCATATTAATGTCTGAGTAAGCCCCACAAGCCAGCTTTCACAAGTATTTCGTATTTTCTCCTCGGTAGAGAGTGGCGTAGGTTTTCGTTACTCCAGGTTTTGTATCTGCCTTCTCTTTGTGGATAGGTGTGCTTGTCTCCAGTGTTACCCCTTAACTTAATCATCCTATATTCCTTATGCTTTCTTACACTTTGTAAGCCATATTACTGTCTGAGTAAGCCCCACAAGCCAGCTTTCACAAGTATTTCGTATTTTCTCCTCGGTAGAGAGCGGCGTAGGTTTTCGTTACTCCAGGCTTTGTATCTGCCTTCTCTTTGTGGATAGGTGTGCTTGTCTCCAGTGTTACCCGTTAACTCAATCATCCTATATTCCTTATGCTTTCTTACACTTTGTACGCCATATTACTGTCTGGGTAAGCCCCACAAGCGAGCTTTCACAAGTATTTCGTATTTTCTCCGCAGTATAGAGTGGCGTAGGTTTTCGTTACTCCTGACTTTGTATCTGCCTTCTCTTTGTGAGTAGGTGTGCTTCTCTCCAGTGTTACCCCTTAACTTTATCATCCTATATTCCTTATGCTTTCTTACACTTTGTAAACCATATTACTGTCTGAGTAAGCCCCACAAGCGAGCTTTCACAAGTATTTCGTATTTTCTCCTCGGTAGAGAGTGGCGTAGGTTTTCGTTACTCCTGACTTTGTATCTGCCTTCTCTTTGTGGGTAGGTGTGCTTCTCCCCTGTGTTACCCCTTAACTTAATCATCTTATATTCCTTATGCTTTCTTACACTTTGTACGCCATATTACTGTCTGAGTAAGCCCCACAAGCGAGCTTTTACAAGTATTTCGTACTTACTCCTCGGTAGAGAGTGGCGTAGCTTTCCATTACTCCAGACTTTGTATCGGCCTTCTCTTTGTGGATAGGTGTGCTTGTCTCCAGTGTTACCCCTTAACTTAATCATCTTATATTCCTTATGCTTTCTTACACTTTGTACGCCATATTACTGTCTGAGTAAGCCCCACAAGCGAGCTTTTACAAGTATTTCGTACTTACTCCTCGGTAGAGAGTGGCGTAGCTTTCCATTACTCCAGACTTTGTATCGGCCTTCTCTTTGTGGATAGGTGTGCTTGTCTCCAGTGTTACCCCTTAACTTAATCATCCTATATTCCTTATGCTTTCTTACACTTTGTATGCCATATTACTGTCTGGGTAAGCCCCACAAGCCAGCTTTCACAGGTATTTCGTATTTTCTCCTCGGTAGAGAGTGGCGTAGGTTTTCGTTACTCCAGGCTTTGTATCTGCCTTCTCTTTGTGGATAGGTGTGCTTGTCTCCAGTGTTACCCCTTAACTTAATCATCCTATATTCCTTATGCTTTCTTACACTTTGTATGCCATATTACTGTCTGGGTAAGCCCCACAAGCCAGCTTTCACAGGTATTTCGTATTTTCTCCTCGGTAGAGAGTGGCGTAGGTTTTCGTTACTCCAGGCTTTGTATCGGCCTTCCCTTTGTGGGTAGGTGTTTTTCTCTCCAGTGCTACCCGTTAACTCAATCATCCTATATTCCTTATGCTTTCTTACACTTTGTACGCCATATTACTGTCTGGGTAAGCCCCACAAGTTAGCTTTCACAAGTATTTCGTATTTTCTCCTCGGTAGAGAGTGGCGTAGGTTTTCGTTACTCCAGGCTTTGTATCGGCCTTCTCTTTGTGGATAGGTGTGCTTGTCTCCAGTGTTACCCCTTACCTCAATCATCCTATATTCCTTATGCTTTCTTACACTTTGTACGCCATATTACTGTCTGGGTAAGCCCCACAAGCTAGCTTTCACAAGTAATTCGTATTTTCTCCTCAGTAGAGAGTGGCGTAGGTTTTCGTTACTCCAGGCTTTGTATCTGCCTTCTCTTTGTGGGTAGGTGTTTTTCTCTCCAGTGTTACCCCTTAACTTAATCATCCTATATTCCTTATGCTTTCTTACACTTTGTACGCCATATTACTGTCTGGGTAAGCCCCACAAGCGAGCTTTCACAAGTAATTCGTATTTTCTCCTCGGTAGAGAGTGGCGTAGGTTTTCGTTACTCCAGGCTTTGTATCTGCCTTCTCTTTGTGGATAGGTGTGCTTGTCTCCAGTGTTACCCCTTACCTCAATCATCCTATATTCCTTATGCTTTCTTACACTTTGTACGCCATATTACTGTCTG
This sequence comes from Prosapia bicincta, assembly GCA_036971475.1. Classification (NCBI taxonomy): domain Eukaryota; kingdom Metazoa; phylum Arthropoda; class Insecta; order Hemiptera; family Cercopidae; genus Prosapia; species Prosapia bicincta. The sequence continues at coordinate 108,475,606 of JBAIZL010000005.1, forward strand.
GGTAAGCCCCACAAGCTAGCTTTCACAAGTAATTCGTATTTTCTCCTCAGTAGAGATTGGCGTAGGTTTTCGTTACTCCAGGCTTTGTATCTGCCTTCTCTTTGTGGGTAGGTGTTTTTCTCTCCAGTGCTACCCTTTACCTCAATCATCCTATATTCCTTATGCTTTCTTACACTTTGTACGCCATATTACTGTCTGGGTAAGCCCCACAAGCTAGCTTTCACAAGTAATTCGTATTTTCTCCTCAGTAGAGAGTGGCGTAGGTTTTCGTTACTCCAGGCTTTGTATCTGCCTTCTCTTTGTGGGTAGGTGTTTTTCTCTCCAGTGCTACCCCTTAACTTAATCATCCTATATTCCTTATGCTTTCTTACACTTTGTACGCCATATTACTGTCAGAGTAAGTCCCACATGCCAGCTTTCACAAGTATTTCGTATTTTCTCCTCGGTAGAGAGTGGCGTAGGTTTTCGTTACTCCAGGCTTTGTATCTGCCTTCTCTTTGTGGATAGGTGTGCTTCTCTCCAGTGTTACCCCTTAACTTTATCATCCTATATTCCTTATGCTTTCTTACACTTTGTAAGCCATATTATTGTCTGGGTAAGCCCCACAAGCTAGCTTTCACAAGTATTTCGTATTTTCTCCTCGGTAGAGAGTGGCGTAGGTTTTCGTTACTCCAGGCTTTGTATCGGCCTTCTCTTTGTGGATAGGTGTGCTTCACCCCTGTGCTACCCCTTAACTTAATCATCCTATATTCCTTATGCTTTCTTACACTTTGTATGCCATATTACTGTCAGAGTAAGCCCCACAAGCCAGCTTTCACAGGTATTTCGTATTTTCTCCTCGGTAGAGAGTGGCGTAGGTTTTCGTTACTCCAGGCTTTGTATCTGCCTTCTCTTTGTGGATAGGTGTGCTTCTCTCCAGTGTTACCCCTTAACTTTATCATCCTATATTCCTTATGCTTTCTTACACTTTGTATGCCATATTACTGTCAGAGTAAGCCCCACAAGCCAGCTTTCACAAGTATTTCGTATTTTCTCCTCGGTAGAGAGTGGCGTAGGTTTTCGTTACTCCAGGCTTTGTATCTGCCTTCTCTTTGTGGATAGGTGTGCTTCTCTCCAGTGTTACCCCTTAACTTTATCATCCTATATTCCTTATGCTTTCTTACACTTTGTATGCCATATTACTGTCAGAGTAAGCCCCACAAGCCAGCTTTCACAAGTATTTCGTATTTTCTCCTCGGTAGAGAGTGGCGTAGGTTTTCGTTACTCCAGGCTTTGTATCTGCCTTCTCTTTGTGGATAGGTGTGCTTCTCTCCAGTGCTACCCTTTACCTCAATCATCCTATATTCCTTATGCTTTCTTACACTTTGTACGCCATATTACTGTCAGAGTAAGTCCCACTTGCCAGCTTTCACAAGTATTTCGTATTTTCTCCTCGGTAGAGAGTGGCGTAGGTTTTCGTTACTCCAGGCTTTGTATCTGCCTTCTCTTTGTGGATAGGTGTGCTTCTCTCCAGTGTTACCCCTTAACTTTATTTTCCTATATTTCTTATGCTTTCTTACACTTTGTAAGCCATATTACTGTCAGAGTAAGCCCCACAAGCCAGCTTTCACAGGTATTTCGTATTTTCTCCTCGGTAGAGAGTGGCGTAGGTTTTCGTTACTCCAGGCTTTGTATCTGAAACGACGCCAGAGTTTGGCAGCGGAAGCCGATACATGAGCAGTGATAGTTATTACAACCAACTCGACGTAGCTTACAAGGCATACTCACAAGATGTACAGCAGAATATCTGTTACTTTGCCCTCCTACATAGCGCAAGCAAACGACAAAAGAGAAGATTCGATGCCTTGATTTGAAGTGGAATCAATACATCCGGCAAAGAACGTTTACAGACATATATAGGAACGCAAATATGGATTTTAACCCTTAAAGCATTCACCTTTAAAAACGTTGTAACGATATCTCAAACGCTGAGGTAAATTTAAGAAGTAATCGACAAATGAAAGCGCGTTATATTTCGTACAATAAAACAATGGGACTAGTTAAGTCAGGCCGTAATTAGTAACACTTTCCACCCGGATAAATGTCTTCCTACTCCAGCGTTTATTTCTTTAGCCTCAACTCCAAGGCCGGAGCGACACGGTGAGAACTAAAGCTCGAATTTAACAACACCAAATCGTGACGTACCAACGATTTCAGAGTAAGTTAACATGGAAGTACATCAATAGAAAAACACTATATTAGTGTATGCTTTACCTGTAAATAATATAGTTAGGCCACTTGTGTTACTGGATACATATAGGATATTTTGTGTAGTTTTAAGGAGACCAGGCCAGTACAACGGATAGGAGAGGGTGGCGATATAAAACCCCATAAAATTATCATGGGGGTAGATCTTCATACTTATCCCACAGCAGCAATATTTAATAGTTTTCAACTTTCCATGACTAATTCACACTTCATCTGGCACAGTTCTCCCTTTATCTAACCATTATATACCTTACTCTTAGAGATTCAAGACCACGTGACCATAGCCAAGTCTCTCTGAGACGGGTCGCATTAAATGATCGCTTAAAACACTATCTGTACTCGTGGCGTTCTATAAATCCGCTATACACTATAAATGTCTATAACACACTAAAAGTTCACATAACTTACACTACCATTACTCCGCCACGTAAAAGTCTCACAAAGACCCACCTTCTATTCTATCACTGAAATCACTCACTATAGTCTAATTAAAGATACAATCATGAACATTTTAAAATTTAAATTAGGACTCTCGGATTTCCCGATCACTTTGCCACTGCCTCACGTACGATGCGACATTATGAATACGAAAAATAGCAATTTGTTTATAGTTACCGAGCCGTCATCTAATCTTGATTCCTTTCATGAGAGGTCTGCTTGGCGAGTTTCCAGAATCTAGCTGTGGTAGCATTAACATGTTTCTATAGGTTGTTTGTTTGTTGTGTCGAGCGTAAGACTCGGAAATGGTGATGATACTAGATTCTGGCAAGTCTACGAGGATGGAAAACTATGTATCCGAAACGACCAAACCATACCTATCGCATAAACATCCATACTCTAATTCCGTGTCTACAAACAAGCTCACAGACAGGACAGTAGCAGTTTAAAGTATTACTTGTTATGGAAAGATAGGCCTACATGCAAGATGCCTTTTTGTGGGTGTTTTCTCTCTCCATCTTGTGCAGTCATTATACCTCTTGAGGCTTGTTCACTTCAAGGACCGTCAGTTAATTCCTAGTGCCACAAGTTGTATTCTAATTTGCTGTACAAATCTTGAAAACCGAAACAAATTCCATTAGTTGTTTTGGGCCGAAAGACACAACCACCCAAAGTTTCACAATAATTACGTCGAAATAATAAGTTTGTCAGTAATATATATATACACAACCGATAAAAATTAATTTAAAAAAATTTAATGTCCCCGTTTATAGCCTAGATGGAGGAAGCATTAGTTGTTGGTCGCGTTGCTACCGCTTTGGGACATGTAGAGATATGGAGGAGTGGCAAGAAGAGTAAGCCCATGAGACATGTAGAGATATGGAGGCAAGAAGAGTAAGCCCATGGGACATGTAGAGATATGGAGGAGTGGCAAGAAGAGTAAGCCCATGAGACATGTAGAGATATGGAGGCAAGAAGAGTAAGGCCATGGGACATGTAGAGATATGGAGGAGTGGCAAGAAGAGTAAGCCCATGAGACATGTAGAGATATGGAGGCAAGAAGAGTAAGCCCATGGGACATGTAGAGATATGGAGGAGTGGCAAGAAGAGTAAGGCCATGGGACATGTAGAGATATGGAGGCAAGAAGAGTAAGCCCATGGGACATGTAGAGATATGGAGGAGTGGCAAGAAGAGTAAGCCCATGAGACATGTAGAGATATGGAGGCAAGAAGAGTAAGGCCATGGGACATGTAGAGATATGGAGGAGTGGCAAGAAGAGTAAGCCCATGAGACATGTAGAGATATGGAGGCAAGAAGAGTAAGCCCATGGGACATGTAGAGATATGGAGGAGTGGCAAGAAGAGTAAGGCCATGGGACATGTAGAGATATGGAGGAGTGGCAAGAAGAGTAAGCCCATGAGACATGTAGAGATATGGAGGCAAGAAGAGTAAGCCCATGGGACATGTAGAGATATGGAGGAGTGGCAAGAAGAGTAAGCCCATGAGACATGTAGAGATATGGAGGCAAGAAGAGTAAGGCCATGGGACATGTAGAGATATGGAGGAGTGGCAAGAAGAGTAAGCCCATGAGACATGTAGAGATATGGAGGCAAGAAGAGTAAGGCCATGGGACATGTAGAGATATGGAGGAGTGACAAGAAGAGTAAGCCTAAACGAAAGGAACGAAAAAGACACAGGGAAAGGTTAATTGGAGATGTTACAGAACCTAAACAAGAATTATTAGAGACATGATTCAAAGAAAGACATGGAGAGTGGACAACAATGAAGACGAGTTGCAAAGATTATATGGAACGGGAAAAATAGGCTGGGAGATAAAGACTATTAAAAATAATAAATAGAAAATATTTGAAAAATTCTGCAATAATACAGAAAGACCAAAAAATAATAATAATGAAAGAGATAATGTAGACTGTATAAGAGATATGAGAGAAAAGAAACACGATTTAAAAACATGAAAAGAAGAGTTCATATGGTGTTAAAAAATGTGAAAGAGGACAAAACAGCTATATAAAGAAAAAAACTGGGAAAAGTTAAAATAAAACTTGGTTGCTTTGAAGCTAGTGTAGATAAAATGTGATTTTTCGTGAGGAGAGGGGCGGGAGGGGTCTATTATCCCCCGTTCTTATAGCACCACTAATCACTTTTACATCACCAAATAAGGTCTTCAGAATAACATCTTTCCTTTTAGAAATCTAAATGGTATTTGTTGATGCTTCAGCACGCAGCTTCATTAAAGGAGGGCAAAAAATAAATTGTATAAGTTTATGCCATTCAGAAAGTATCTGTTACAAAAAGTAATGTAAGGATCTGACGGAGGGTATAAGAAAACCCGTAAAGATTTAGGTAGCTACATAACGTCTAGTGAGAGGTGTCGTCAGACAGCTGGCAAGACCAGGGAAAGGGCAACAGCTCAATGTGACGGTCAGGCTCACGAAGGATGGAAGAATGGTAGTAAAACTAGAAGTATGGGAGGAACGGAACTACATATTCCCCATGGTAGAGGATATGGAAGGTATCACGACAGGGCCGTGTACTAGAAGGGTGACTGCCCTTACACGTCCAGGGTAAATAAGGTAGATCGTATTGGGCATGACCAAACTTATCTTTGGTCAGTACTGGGCTCAGGGAAAATCTTGGCATCGCATGAGCAGGGTCGGTTACCTGAAGTGGACTTACTCTGTAGCGGGGGGAGGAGATTCGTTTTAGCAACCTCGTTAGCCCAAGACCTAAGCAGAGATGACATTTTTTTAAACTCAACTTCAAGTTCAATAAATTATTATTTAAACGGTAAACCTTTCCGTTATTCCATGACGGACATCTCTTGCCAGGATTTAAGGCTTAAGTGGCAACCATTAGGTTTTCATTAAACATAAATTTACGTTTTATGATTCATCGAAATTCCTTTGTTTATGGCCGTAACGGGATCATAACGCATCCGCCATTACTCACGTTGGTTCAAGTAAAGTGTCATGGCGCGTCACTTTGGACGTCAAAAAAAAATACCCATAACCTGGTTCCAACCAGCGGGGGAGTGACGAAACACATCCACCCCTCTGTGGTGTCAATGTTCGCTCCTCTTTACGGCGTTCATTAAGGTCTCTCTTACGGAGTTGAGAAAATACCTTTACAGGATATGAAATGTGAGGTTAGGCCTGGTTGTAAGAGAAAGGAATTTAACGCCAGGAGTGTCAGAATCTTCTGTATGCAATTCCTATTTTATTTACAATTCACTTTGGAACAATTTTTGTTGGAATTTTTTCAGACGCTTCTGGGGAAGCAAACTGGGGACCAAAGTTATACCTGGCGGAGACAGACACATGATGGCGTTGCACCAAAAAATTTTTATAATTTTCCAAAAAACTCAAAAATAATTCCACTTTGCAAGACACATAAAACATTAAAATAGCAGTTTTTCTATAAAACAAAGCACTATATTATAATAAAGCTGCAAAGCATCAAAACAACTTGGGTTTTTTTAAAAATAATAATGTTTACTTGTGCACGAGATAAACAGTTGGAAGCGTTAAACATGGCCTCCATGATCGGTGTAACAACGCAGGAACCTATACCACCACCACCCTTGTCACAAGTTGGACTCTTATCAGGCTTTATTTGTTTATACTAATTAAACGTCATTGGGTAACGATCTCGCCGACATTTGCTGGGGGTTACAAAGAATAAATTCGGCCAATGTCGACCAATAGAAACCTCCGACACGGGCTGTTATTTACGACCTGTTGCGTTGACCAATCGTGATCGTGAATAAAGCACGATTTCAAATTTACGTCTATTTAATAATTGTGAGTAAAAAAAACATAAACAATTCCAATCGTGACTGAATACAATGATCAAAGGCCTACTTTTAAAAAGCATTGCTACTCGCGAAGGTCGTTTTTAACTCCTGTTGAGGAAATTGTTTCATTTCACAGTTTAATGGTTTAGTTATTTTAAAGTAAATCAGTGTGAGGGTTGTTCATATGAATCTGTGGCGTGAGCTACGGCTCTTTATTGTGATTCGGTCTTGCACCGCTGCAAGTAGGTCACTTGTCACAAGCCTCTACTTGGCTTTAGCAATCTCGCTTCTAGTCGGCCACTTGTCACAAGCCTCTACTTGGCTTTAGCAATCTCGCTTCTAGTCGGCCACTTGTCACAAGCCTCTACTTGGCTTTAGCAATCTCGCTTCTAGTCGGCCACTTGTCACAAGCCTCTACTTGGCTTTAGCAATCTCGCTTCTAGTCGGCCACTTGTCACAAGCCTCTACTTGGCTTTAGCAATCTCGCTTCTAGTCGGCCACTTGTCGCAAGCCTCTACTTGGCTTTAGCAATCTCGCATCAAGTCGGCAACTTGTCGCAACCCTCTACTTGGCTTTAGCAATCTCGCTTCTAGTCGGCCACTTGTCACAAGCCTCTACTTGGCTTTAGCAATCTCGCTTCTAGTCGGCCACTTGTCACAAGCCTCTACTTTGCTTTAGCAATCTCGCTTCTAGTCGGTCACTTGTCACAAGCCTCTACTTGGCTTTAGCAATCTCGCTTCTAGTCGGCCACTTGTCGCAAGCCTCTACTTGGCTTTAGCAATCTCGCTTCTAGTCGGCCACTTGTCACAAGCCTCTACTTGGCTTTAGCAATCTCGCTTCTAGTCGGCCACTTGTCACAAGCCTCTACTTGGCTTTAGCAATCTCGCTTCTAGTCGGCCACTTGTCACAAGCCTCTACTTAGCTTTAGCAATCTCGCTTCTAGTAGGTCACTTGTCACAAGCCTCTACTTGGCTTTAGCAATCTCGCTTCTAGTCGGCCACTTGTCACAAGCCTCTACTTGGCTTTAGCAATCTCGCTTCTAGTAGGTCACTTGTCACAAGCCTCTACTTGGCTTTAGCAATCTCGCTTCTAGTCGGCCACTTGTCCCAAGCCTCTACTTTGCTTTAGCAATCTCGCTTCAAGTCGGCCACTTGTCACAAGCCTCTACTTGGCTTTAGCAATCTCGCTTCAAGACGGCCACTTGTCACAAGCCTCTACTTGGCTTTAGCAATCTCGCTTCTAGTCGGCCACTTGTCACAAGCCTCTACTTGGCTTTAGCAATCTCGCTTCAAGTCGGCCACTTGTCACAAGCCTCTACTTGGCTTTAGCAATCTCGCTTCAAGTCGGCCACTTGTCACAAGCCTCTACTTGGCTTTAGCAATCTCGCTTCTAGTCGGCCACTTGTCACAAGCCTCTACTTGGCTTTAGCAATCTCGCTTCTAGTCGGCCACTTGTCGCAAGCCTCTACTTGGCTTTAGCAATCTCGCTTCTAGTCGGCCACTTGTCGCAAGCCTCTACTTGGCTTTAGCAATCTCGCTTCTAGTCGGCCACTTGTCGCAAGCCTCTACTTGGCTTTAGCAATCTCGCTTCTAGTCGGCCACTTGTCACGAGACTCTACTTTGCTTTAGCAATCTCGCTTCTAGTCGGTCACTTGTCACAAGCCTCTACTTGGCTTTAGCAATCTCGCTTCTAGTCGGCCACTTGTCGCAAGCCTCTACTTGGCTTTAGCAATCTCGCTTCTAGTCGGCCACTTGTCACGAGACTCTACTTTGCTTTAGCAATCTCGCTTCTAGTCGGCCACTTGTCACAAGCCTCTACTTGGCCTTAGCAATCACGCTTCTAGTCGGCCACTTGTCACGAGACTCTACTTGGCTTTAGCAATCTCGCTTCTAGTCGGCCACTTGTCACAAGCCTCTACTTGGCTTTAGCAATCTCGCTTCTAGTCGGCCACTTGTCGCAAGCCTCTACTTGGCTTTAGCAATCTCGCTTCTAGTCGGCCACTTGTCACGAGACTCTACTTGGCTTTAGCAATCTCGCTTCTAGTCGGCCACTTATCACAAGCCTCTACTTGGCTTTAGCAATCTCGCTTCTAGTCGGCCACTTGTCGCAAGCCTCTACTTGGCTTTAGCAATCTCGCTTCTAGTCGGCCACTTGTCGCAAGCCTCTACTTGGCTTTAGCAATCTCGCTTCTAGTCGGCCACTTGTCGCAAGCCTCTACTTGGCTTTAGCAATCTCGCTTCTAGTCGGCCACTTGTCACAAGCCTCTACTTGGCTTTAGCAAACTCGCTTCTAGTCGGTCACTTGTCACAAGCCTCTACTTGGCTTTAGCAATCTCGCTTCTAGTCGGCCACTTGTCACAAGCCTCTACTTGGCTTTAGCAATCTCGCTTCTAGTCGGCCACTTGTCACAAGCCTCTACTTTGCTTTAGCAATCTCGCTTCTAGTCGGCCACTTGTCACAAGCCTCTACTTGGCTTTAGCAATCTCGCTTCTAGTCGGCCACTTGTCACAAGCCTCTACTTGGCTTTAGCAATCTCGCTTCTAGTCGGCCCCTTGTCACAAGCCTCTACTTGGCTTTAGCAATCTCGCTTCTAGTCGGCCACTTGTCACAAGCCTCTACTTTGCTTTAGCAATCTCGCTTCTAGTCGGCCACTTGTCACAAGCCTCTACTTGGCTTTAGCAATCTCGCTTCTAGTCGGCCACTTGTCACAAGCCTCTACTTGGCTTTAGCAATCTCGCTTCTAGTCGGCCACTTGTCACGAGACTCTACTTGGCTTTAGCAGTCTCGCTTCTAGTCGGCCACTTGTCACAAGCCTCTACTTGGCTTTAGCAATCTCGCTTCTAGTCGGCCACTTGTCACAAGCCTCTACTTGGCTTTAGCAATCTCGCTTCTAGTCGGCCACTTGTCACAAGCCTAAACTTTGCTTTAGCAATCTCGCTTCTAGTCTGCCACTTGTCACAAGCCTCTACTTTGCTTTAGCAATCTCGCTTCTAGTCGGCCACTTGTCACAAGCCTCTACTTTGCTTTAGCGATCTCGCTTCAAGTCGGCAACTTGTCCCAAGCCTCTACTTTGCTTTAGCAATCTCGCTTCTAGTCTGCAACTTGTCCCAAGCCTCTACTTTGCTTTAGCAATCTCGCTTCTAGTCGGCCACTTGTCACGAGACTCTACTTGGCTTTAGCAATCTCGCTTCTAGTCGGCCACTTGTCACAAGCCTCTACTTGGCTTTAGCAATCTCGCTTCTAGTCGGCCACTTGTCACAAGCCTCTACTTGGCTTTAGCGATCTCGCTTCAAGTCGGCAACTTGTCCCAAGCCTCTACTTTGCTTTAGCAATCTCGCTTCTAGTCGGCCACTTGTCACAAGCCTCTACTTGGCTTTAGCGATCTCGCTTCAAGTCGGCAACTTGTCCCAAGCCTCTACTTTGCTTTAGCAATCTCGCTTCTAGTCGGCCACTTGTCACAAGCCTCTACTTGGCTTTAGCAATCTCGCTTCTAGTCGGCCACTTGTCACAAGCCTCTACTTTGCTTTAGCAATCTCGCTTCTAGTCGGCCACTTGTCACAAGCCTCTACTTTGCTTTAGCGATCTCGCTTCTAGTCGGCCACTTGTCACAAGCCTCTACTTGGCTTTAGCAATCTCGCTTCTAGTCGGCCACTTGTCACAAGCCTCTACTTGGCTTTAGCAATCTCGCTTCTAGTCGGCCACTTGTCACAAGCCTCTACTTTGCTTTAGCGATCTCGCTTCTAGTCGGCCACTTGTCACAAGCCTCTACTTGGCTTTAGCAATCTCGCTTCTAGTCGGCCACTTGTCACAAGCCTCTACTTTGCTTTAGCAATCTCGCTTCTAGTCGGCCACTTGTCACAAGCCTCTACTTTGCTTTAGCGATCTCGCTTCTAGTCGGCCACTTGTCACAAGCCTCTACTTGGCTTTAGCAATCTCGCTTCTAGTCGGCCACTTGTCACAAGCCTCTACTTGGCTTTAGCAATCTCGCTTCTAGTCGGCCACTTGTCACAAGCCTCTACTTGGCTTTAGCAATCTCGCTTCTAGTCGGCCACTTGTCACAAGCCTCTACTTGGCTTTAGCAATCTCGCTTCTAGTCGGCCACTTGTCACAAGCCTCTACTTGGCTTTAGCAATCTCGCTTCTAGTCGGCCACTTGTCACAAGCCTCTACTTGGCTTTAGCAATCTCGCTTCTAGTCGGCCACTTGTCACAAGCCTCTACTTGGCTTTAGCAATCTCGCTTCTAGTCGGCCACTTGTCACAAGCCTCTACTTGGCTTTAGCGATCTCGCTTCAAGTCGGCCACTTGTCACAAGCCTTTACTTGGCATTAGCGATCTCGCTTCAAGTCGGCAACTTGTCCCAAGCCTCTACTTTGCTTTAGCAATCTCGCTTCTAGTCGGCCACTTGTCACAAGCCTCTACTTGGCTTTAGCAATCTCGCTTCTAGTCGGCCACTTGTCACAAGCCTCTACTTGGCTCTAGCAATCTCGCTTCAAGCCGGCCACTTGTCACAAGCCTCTACTTGGCTTTAGCAATCTCGCTTCTAGTCGGCCACTTGTCACAAGCCTCTACTTTGCTTTAGCAATCTCGCTTCTAGTCGGCCACTTGTCACAAGCCTCTACTTTGCTTTAGCAATCTCGCTTCTAGTCGGCCACTTGTCACAAGCCTCTACTTTGCTTTAGCAATCTCGCTTCTAGTCGGCCACTTGTCACAAGCCTCTACTTGGCTTTAGCAATCTCGCTTCTAGTCGGCCACTTGTCACAAGCCTCTACTTTGCTTTAGCAATCTCGCTTCTAGTCGGCCACTTGTCACAAGCCTCTACTTGGCTTTAGCAATCTCGCTTCTAGTCGGCCACTTGTCACAAGCCTCTACTTGGCTTTAGCAATCTCGCTTCAAGTCGGTCACTTGTCACAAGCCTCTACTTGGCTTTAGCAATCTCGCTTCTAGTCGGCCACTTGTCACAAGCCTCTACTTGGCTTTAGCAATCTCGCTTCTAGTAGGTCATTTGTCACAAGCCTCTACTTGGCTTTAGCAATCTCGCTTCTAGTCGGCCACTTGTCGCAAGCCTCTACTTGGCTTTAGCAATCTCGCTTCTAGTCGGCCACTTGTCACAAGCCTCTACTTGGCTTTAGCAATCTCGCTTCTAGTCGGCCACTTGTCACAAGCCTCTACTTGGCTTTAGCAATCTCGCTTCTAGTCGGCCACTTGTCACAAGCCTCTACTTGGCTTTAGCAATCTCGCATCAAGTCGGCAACTTGTCACAAGCCTCTACTTGGCTTTAGCAATCTCGCTTCTAGTCGGCCACTTGTCGCAAGCCTCTACTTGGCTTTAGCAATCTCGCTTCTAGTCGGCCACTTGTCACAAGCCTCTACTTGGCTTTAGCAATCTCGCTTCTAGTCGGCCACTTGTCACAAGCCTTTACTTTGCTTTAGCAATCTCGCTTCTAGTCGGCCACTTGTCACAAGCCTCTACTTGGCTTTAGCAATCTCGCTTCTAGTAGGTCACTTGTCACAAGCCTCTACTTGGCTTTAGCAATCTCGCTTCTAGTCGGCCACTTGTCACAAGCCTCTACTTGGCTTTAGCAATCTCGCTTCTAGTCGGCCACTTGTCACAAGCCTCTACTTGGCTTTAGCAATCTCGCTTCTAGTCGGCCACTTGTCACAAACCTCTACTTTGCTTTAGCAATCACGCTTCTAGTCGGCCACTTGTCACAAGCCTCTACTTGGCTTTAGCAATCTCGCTTCTAGTAGGTCACTTGTCACAAGCCTCTACTTGGCTTTAGCAAGCCCAAGCCTCTACTTTGCTTTAGCAATCTCGCTTTTAGTAGGTCACTTGTCACAAGCCTCTACTTGGCTTTAGCAATCTCGCTTCTAGTCGGCCACTTGTCACAAGCCTCTACTTGGCATTAGCGATCTCGAAAACTTAGTTTTGGCCAGAGATACTGAAAGTATCAGCAAATATCGTCGACATGTCTGGCTACGTCTGACGTGGAATACATAAGCTGCCTCAATGCGGAGGCAAGGAAATATATACCCTTCAAGCACGTCTTTACATATCGTTCAAGTGTCTGGCTACGTCTGACGTGGAATACATAAGCTGCCTCAATGCGGAGGCAAGGAAATATATACCCTTCAAGCACGTCTTTACATATCGTCCAAGTGTCTGGCTACGTCTTCTGTCAGTTTTATACGCATGTGCACATTGCAAGACGAAATGATACAGCTTTTCCTTAAAATATGTACTGAAAACGATATCTAGATATCCTACAAAGATGACAGAAAGAAGAAATAAACCAACATTAAAGTACAGTAAACAGAAGGAAGGAAGGAAACACAAGTAAACAAGTTACGTAATATTGAAGGAAAAAACAAGCGAAAAATTATTTGGAAGTCGCAAAAAATAACCACAAAAATATTTTTTTAAACAATTTCACGATGATGGCTGCAGTGGAATCAGCTACGGGTGTCGCAAGTATAAAGTGATAATATTTTGTACACAACACAAATGTACACCCATAAACCATGACCATCTTAAACTGCCTGCTGAAACACCGGCAAATTAAGTGCGTCCATAATGCTTACGTAAACCGGTTTAAACAAAAAATCGTGTAATTCGTGAAAACCCGTTTTCGTGGTTTTAATTAATATATTAATATTCACATCATACCTTAACCGAAAACTGTTTAACATGGTTCCCATGAACCCACTTGTCGGACATTCCATCCTTCTAGTCTGTGCCCCTAGCTTTCTTGGGTCCGTCGGTTGGGAGCAAGTGTAACTCAGCAACTTTGCCCACGCCAACCTATATCCACTCCTATTCCCATGGACTGTTATACCCATTTCCTAGCCCTACTTTCAACACCGTGATTTTAAAATAATTGAAATTTCGTTTTGCTCAAACAGCTGACGAGCTGGTTTGTCCACGTTTGGTTTCCTTTCTATCTACTCCTATCACGAACTCATCGAATTCATCCTTTACTTTTGCTCAAGACTCAAGACACCAATGTACCGTAGCCCAGAAGGAGATTGAACGCAATAAAGACTCAGGAAGAAAATTAACAGTTTGACTCACAGAAGAGAGAATGGTTCCGAAACGTGTAAGTTTAATCTGCTTGTTTACATCTGCTTAGTCTGAAACTTTTGCCTATAGAGCCCACTACAATACCTACTCCATTACCCCATAACGATAAAGCCATCAGTCGTAACCCACCTCACATCTCTCCAGAAAGATTTTATAATGTGGCATTCCTTCCTGATGCAGCCTTTCTCTTACTAAAAAGCCACCACTGCTTCTACAAAATATATAGTCTTTTTCAGAGAGTATATATTTTTAATGCACTTTTATCAACATTTTACAATTTCTTTGATTTGTTGCGACTGAATAATGTTACTATAATGTGCTACGCGCTCAACCTATCTGATCAGAGATACGTTGTGTTCATATTAGTTACGTAAGGTTCCTTAGCAACCGTGGGAGAATTGGACCTCCTTCATTAGAAACTAATTCAGAGTTTATCTCTTTAAATGCACGAAAAACCACAATCCGGAGATCAAGAGATGATTGATACCTTGCGGGATAACACTTGAAATAAATGGAACACTCCTTGAATGAATGGAATACTCTGAGGAGAATGGTGCCCCCACAGCTAGCTTGCATTGGCTTCCCACCATTCAGGCATTTCTAAAGGCGAAAGAGCACCGTATAGTATGACATTAAATACCAGAGAGAAGAAATCAAAACCTTCAGATTAGGCCTCTCAGAATCATAGAGAAAGAGAGAGAGAGAGAGAGAGAGAAGGAAAGGGATATATATAATTTTAAAAGTGTAAGAGTTTACAGAAAACTGAGAAACATGAGTCTTCTCCCAATGTCAGTCCAATGAAGGCCAAGTGGGCCGAAGTATGGAACAAGACAGAGAATACTTTGTGAAGTGGTCGATTTGATTGACGTAAAGTTATAGGTTGGCCGTCAGGTCTCACGCCTACACCAGCTATCTCGTCCGTCTCATTGTGTTAGCCCCTAGAGCATAGCGCTTACATGTCCTTCTCTCTCTATACACGCGCAAGGATATTATATAGCTTTATTTTAATTTAAAATAAAATAGGAATTCTGTAAATTGAAAAGAAGCATACTTTATTATAAATAATATAAATGAGGCTAACAATTAATTTCCTGTTATAACAAACAGGAGACGTCGTCTAGGGTGAAGAGTAAATCTAATTCAGATACCCAAATATGCCTATTAGAATTATGTAACGCTTTACTTCCTAAGAACAAGCCTTTACGTCACCCGTTTCCCGGATCAGTAGTGCTTATCCCACTCATGTGAGCCGTCATTCTTCAAACATCCGTCTACTCATGGTGACGTACAGACTTACGGTGACGTTTGCCTTAGAATACAAAGTCTCATTAGAATAGTATGTCATTTAAAAACACCAATGTCAAGATGACACCAATTCTTCTTTGGTAATCCTTCCTGGCTTAAGCGTTAAAGTCTTTCTCGGCATTGAAAACACCGAAAGATTCTGGCACGACCCTCCACAGCCATCTAATACATATTATTACATAATTCGTCACCAATCATTTGAAGTTAATTATCTTCTAGTCTGTTACTTTGTTGGCATTGCAAAAACGTTTAGGATTCGACGAAAAATTGCTTCAGTATTTTTTTTTTTTTAAGTTTTACAATGGGACAATTGACCGATCGGTAAGTTTAAGGAGAAGGACGTATGCAGAATCGTAGATATGAACTACCTTTCTACCCGTTCCTAGATTGTTTGACTATTCCTTCTCTATGAATAAAATGCGCCATCTAAGTAGGCTATTGTAGTAGCAATTTAACAATAAGTAGATATTGACGGGTACCAAACGCCGGTGTGACCGTAAAGTAAACACGTCCGTCATGTTGTGGCAATCATCAGAGGCGCGAACCTTTGACCGGAGATGATGTAAACATTGATCGGCGCAAACCGAATAAATACAAACTGGTTTGCCAGCAGGCCATATGCAACGCCAAGTTGCAATCTTTAAGGAGCGATGTCAAAGACCACAGACGGCCGTGTATTTACTCTTAGTATTTTATGTGTAAGGAATTACATTTGCACATCTCCAGTAGTGAATATTCATTCAGGAAAGAAATTGGACATATTTGGCCGCTGATAACAACAAACTATTTCCTCTGTAGAAATCTCCAGTAGCGCAGTATTTATTAAGGAAGTAGGTGGACATATTTGGCCGCTGATAACAACAAACTATTTCCTCTGTAGAAATCTCCAGTAGCGCAGTATTTATTAAGGAAGTAGGTGGACATATTTGGCCGCTGATAACAACAAACTATTTCCACTGTAGAACTCTCCAGTAGCGCAGTATTTATTAAGGAAGTATGTGGACATATTTGGCCGCTGATAACAACAAACTATTTCCTCTGTAGAAATCTCCAGTAGCGCAGTATTTATTAAGGAAGTAGGTGGACATATTTGGCCGCTGATAACAACAAACTATTTCCACTGTAGAACTCTCCAGTAGCGCAGTATTTATTAAGGAATTAGGAGGACATATTTGGCCGCTGATAACAACAAACTATTTCCACTGTAGAACTCTCCAGTAGCGCAGTATTTATTAAGGAAGTAGGTGGACATATTTGGCCGCTGATAACAACATAACAATTTCCACTGTAGAACTCTCCAGTAGCGTAGTATTTATTAAGGAAGTAGGTGGACATATTTGGCCGCTGATAACAACAAACTATTTCCACTGTAGAACTCTCCAGTAG
This sequence comes from Prosapia bicincta, assembly GCA_036971475.1. Classification (NCBI taxonomy): domain Eukaryota; kingdom Metazoa; phylum Arthropoda; class Insecta; order Hemiptera; family Cercopidae; genus Prosapia; species Prosapia bicincta. The sequence goes on from JBAIZL010000005.1 coordinate 108,491,873, forward strand.
CGCAGTATTTATTAAGGAAGTAGGTGGACATATTTGGCCGCTGATAACAACAAACTATTTCCACTGTAGAACTCTCCAGTAGCGCAGTATTTATTAAGGAAGTAAGTGGACATATTTGGCCGCTGATAACAACAAACTATTTCCTCTGTAGAACTCTCCAGTAGCGCAGTATTTATTAAGGAAGTAGGTGGACATATTTGGCCGCTGATAACAACAAACTATTTCCTCTGTAGAACTCTCCAGTAGCGCAGTATTTATTAAGGAAGTAAGTGGACATATTTGGCCGCTGATAACAACAAACTATTTCCTCTGTAGAACTCTCTAGTAGCGCAGTATTTATTAAGGAAGTAGGTGGACATATTTGGCCGCTGATAACAACAAACTATTTCCTCTGTAGAACTCTCCAGTAGCGCAGTATTTATTAAGGAAGTAAGTGGACATATTTGGCCGCTGATAACAACAAACTATTTCCTCTGTAGAACTCTCCAGTAGCGCAGTATTTGTTAAGGAAGTAGGTGGACATATTTGGCCGCTGATAACAACAAACTATTTCCTCTGTAGAACTCTCCAGTAGCGCAGTATTTATTAAGGAAGTAAGTGGACATATTTGGCCGCTGATAACAACAAACTATTTCCTCTGTAGAACTCTCCAGTAGCGCAGTATTTATTAAGGAAGTAGGTGGACATATTTGGCCGCTGATAACAACAAACTATTTCCTCTGTAGAACTCTCCAGTAGCGCAGTATTTATTAAGGAAGTAGGTGGACATATTTGGCCGCTGATAACAACAAACTATTTCCTCTGTAGAACTCTCCAGTAGCGCAGTATTTATTAAGGAAGTAAGTGGACATATTTGGCCGCTGATAACAACAAACTATTTCCACTGTAGAAATCTCCAGTAGCGCAGTATTTATTAAGGAAGTAGGTGGACATATTTGGCCGCTGATAACAACAAACTATTTCCTCTGTAGAACTCTGCAGTAGCGCAGTATTTATTAAGGAAGTATGTGGACATATTTGGACTCTGCGAACTACAAACTATTTCCACTGTAGAATTCTCCTGTAGTACCTATTCATTCAGGAAGTAAGTGGATATATTTCTACTCTTAGATCAACCAACTATTTCCACTGTAGAACTCCTCCAGTAGCGCCATGTTTATTAAGGAAGTAGGTGGACATATTTGGGCTCGGAGAACAACAAACTATTTCAACTGTAGAACTCTCCAGTAGCGCAGTATTTATTAAGGAAGTAGGTGGACATATTTGGAAGCTGATAACAACAAACTATTTCCACTGCAGAACTCTCCAGTAGCGCAGTATTTATTAAGGAAGTAGGTGGACATATTTGGCCGCTGATAACAACAAACTATTTCCACTGTAGAACTCTCCAGTAGCGCAGTATTTATTAAGGAAGTAAGTGGACATATTTGGCCGCTGATAACAACAAACTATTTCCACTGTAGAACTCTCCAGTAGCGCAGTATTTATTAAGGAAGTAGGTGGACATATTTGGCCGCTGATAACAACAAACTATTTCCTCTGTAGAACTCTCCAGTAGCGCAGTATTTATTAAGGAAGTAAGTGGACATATTTGGCCGCTGATAACAACAAACTATTTCCTCTGTAGAACTCTCTAGTAGCGCAGTATTTATTAAGGAAGTAGGTGGACATATTTGGCCGCTGATAACAACAAACTATTTCCTCTGTAGAACTCTCCAGTAGCGCAGTATTTATTAAGGAAGTAAGTGGACATATTTGGCCGCTGATAACAACAAACTATTTCCTCTGTAGAACTCTCCAGTAGCGCAGTATTTATTAAGGAAGTAGGTGGACATATTTGGCCGCTGATAACAACAAACTATTTCCTCTGTAGAACTCTCCAGTAGCGCAGTATTTATTAAGGAAGTAAGTGGACATATTTGGCCGCTGATAACAACAAACTATTTCCTCTGTAGAACTCTCCAGTAGCGCAGTATTTATTAAGGAAGTAGGTGGACATATTTGGCCGCTGATAACAACAAACTATTTCCTCTGTAGAACTCTCCAGTAGCGCAGTATTTATTAAGGAAGTAAGTGGACATATTTGGCCGCTGATAACAACAAACTATTTCCAATGTAGAACTCTCCAGTAGCGCAGTATTTATTAAGGAAGTAGGTGGACATATTTGGCCGCTGATAACAACAAACTATTTCCTCTGTAGAACTCTCCAGTAGCGCAGTATTTATTAAGGAAGTATGTGGACATATTTGGACTCTGCGAACTACAAACTATTTCCACTGTAGAATTCTCCTGTAGTACCTATTCATTCAGGAAGTAAGTGGATATATTTCTACTCTTAGATCAACCAACTATTTCCACTGTAGAACTGCTCCAGTAGCGCCATGTTTATTAAGGAAGTAGGTGGACATATTTGGGCTCGGAGAACAACAAACTATTTCAACTATAGAACTCTCCAGTAGCGCCGTGTTTATGAAGGAAGTAGGTGGACGTCTTTGGCCGCTGATAACAACAAACTATTTCCACTGTAGAAATCTCCAGTAGCGCAGTGTTTATTAAGGAAGTAAGTGGACATATTTACCCGCTGATAACAACAAACTATTTCCTCTGTAGAACTCTCCAGTAGCGCAGTATTTATTAAGGAAGTAAGTGGACATATTTGGCCGCTGATAACAACAAACTATTTCCACTGTAGAACTCTCCAGTAGCGCAGTATTTATTAAGGAAGTAGGTGGACATATTTGGCCGCTGATAACAACAAACTATTTCCTCTGTAGAACTCTCCAGTAGCGCAGTATTTATTAAGGAAGTATGTGGACATGTTTGGACTCTGCGAACTACAAACTATTTCCACTGTAGAATTCTCCTGTAGTACCTATTCATTCAGGAAGTAAGTGGATATATTTCTACTCTTAGATCAACCAACTATTTCCACTGTAGAACTCCTCCAGTAGCGCCATGTTTATTAAGGAAGTAGGTGGACATATTTGGGCTCGGAGAACAACAAACTATTTCAACTGTAGAACTCTCCAGTAGCGCCGTGTTTATGAAGGAAGTAGGTGGACATCTTTGGCCGCTGATAACAACAAACTATTTCCACTGTAGAAATCTCCAGTAGCGCAGTATTTATTAAGGAAGTAGGTGGAAATATTTGGCCGCTGATAACAACAAACTATTTCCACTGTAGAACTCTCCAGTAGCGCCGTGTTTATGAAGGAAGTAGGTGGACATCTTTGGCCGCTGATAACAACAAACTATTTCCACTGTAGAAATCTCCAGTAGCGCAGTATTTATTAAGGAAGTAGGTGGACATATTTGGCCGCTGATAACAACAAACTATTTCCACTGTAAAAATCTCCCGTAGCGCAGTATTTATTAAGGAAGTAGGTGGACATCTTTGGCCGCTGATAACAACAAACTATTTCCACTGTAGAACTCTCCAGTAGCGCCGTGTTTATGAAGGAAGTAGGTGGACATCTTTGGCCGCTGATAACAACAAACTATTTCCACTGTAGAACTCTCCAGTAGCGCCGTGTTTATGTAGGAAGTAGGTGGACATCTTTGGCCGCTGATAACAACAAACTATTTCCACTGTAGAAATCTCCAGTAGCGCAGTATTTATTAAGGAAGTAGGAGGACATATTTGGCCGCTGATAACAACAAACTATTTCCACTGTAGAAATCTCCAGTAGCGCCGTGTTTATTAAGGAAGTAAGTGGACATCTTTGGCCGCTGATAACAACAAACTATTTCCACTGTAGAACTCTCCAGTAGCGCAGTATTTATTAAGGAAGTAGGTGGACATATTTGGCCGCTGATAACAACAAACTATTACCTCTGTAGAACTCTCCAGTAGCGCAGTATTTATTAAGGAAGTAAGTGGACATATTTGGCCGCTGATAACAACAAACTATTTCCTCTGTAGAACTCTCCAGTAGCGCAGTATTTATTAAGGAAGTAGGTGGACATATTTGGCCGCTGATAACAACAAACTATTTCCTCTGTAGAACTCTCCAGTAGCGCAGTATTTATTAAGGAAGTAAGTGGACATATTTGGCCGCTGATAACAACAAACTATTTCCACTGTAGAACTCTCCAGTAGCGCAGTATTTATTAAGGAAGTAGGTGGACATATTTGGCCGCTGATAACAACAAACTATTTCCTCTGTAGAACTCTCCAGTAGCGCAGTATTTATTAAGGAAGTATGTGGACATATTTGGACTCTGCGAACTACAAACTATTTCCACTGTAGAATTCTCCTGTAGTACCTATTCATTCAGGAAGTAAGTGGATATATTTCTACTCTTAGATCAACCAACTATTTCCACTGTAGAACTCCTCCAGTAGCGCCATGTTTATTAAGGAAGTAGGTGGACATATTTGGGCTCGGAGAACAACAAACTATTTCAACTGTAGAACTCTCCAGTAGCGCAGTATTTATTAAGGAAGTAGGTGGACATATTTGGCCGCTGATAACAACAAACTATTTCCACTGCAGAACTCTCCAGTAGCGCAGTATTTATTAAGGAAGTAGGTGGACATATTTGGCCGCTGATAACAACAAACTATTTCCACTGTAGAACTCTCCAGTAGCGCAGTATTTATTAAGGAAGTAAGTGGACATATTTGGCCGCTGATAACAACAAACTATTTCCTCTGTAGAACTCTCCAGTAGCGCAGTATTTATTAAGGAAGTAGGTGGACATATTTGGCCGCTGATAACAACAAACTATTTCCTCTGTAGAACTCTCCAGTAGCGCAGTATTTATTAGGGAAGTAAGTGGACATATTTGGCCGCTGATAACAACAAACTATTTCCTCTGTAGAACTCTCTAGTAGCGCAGTATTTATTAAGGAAGTAGGTGGACATATTTGGCCGCTGATAACAACAAACTATTTCCTCTGTAGAACTCTCCAGTAGCGCAGTATTTATTAAGGAAGTAAGTGGACATATTTGGCCGCTGATAACAACAAACTATTTCCTCTGTAGAACTCTCCAGTAGCGCAGTATTTATTAAGGAAGTATGTGGACATATTTGGACTCTGCGAACTACAAACTATTTCCACTGTAGAATTCTCCTGTAGTACCTATTCATTCAGGAAGTAAGTGGATATATTTCTACTCTTAGATCAACCAACTATTTTCACTGTAGAACTCCTCCAGTAGCGCCATGTTTATTAAGGAAGTAGGTGGACATATTTGGGCTCGGAGAACAACAAACTATTTCAACTATAGAACTCTCCAGTAGCGCCGTGTTTATGAAGGAAGTAGGTGGACATATTTGGCCGCTGATAACAACAAACTATTTCCTCTGTAGAACTCTCCAGTAGCGCAGTATTTATTAAGGAAGTATGTGGACATATTTGGACTCTGCGAACTACAAACTATTTCCACTGTAGAATTCTCCTGTAGTACCTATTCATTCAGGAAGTAAGTGGATATATTTCTACTCTTAGATCAACCAACTATTTCCACTGTAGAACTCCTCCAGTAGCGCCATGTTTATTAAGGAAGTAGGTGGACATATTTGGGCTCGGAGAACAACAAACTATTTCAACTGTAGAACTCTCCAGTAGCGCCGTGTTTATGAAGGAAGTAGGTGGACATCTTTGGCCGCTGATAACAACAAACTATTTCCACTGTAGAAATCTCCAGTAGCGCAGTGTTTATTAAGGAAGTAAGTGGACATATTTAGCCGCTGATAACAACAAACTATTTCCTCTGTAGAACTCTCCAGTAGCGCAGTATTTATTAAGGAAGTAAGTGGACATATTTGGCCGCTGATAACAACAAACTATTTCCACTGTAGAACTCTCCAGTAGCGCAGTATTTATTAAGGAAGTAGGTGGACATATTTGGCCGCTGATAACAACAAACTATTTCCTCTGTAGAACTCTCCAGTAGCGCAGTATTTATTAAGGAAGTATGTGGACATGTTTGGACTCTGCGAACTACAAACTATTTCCACTGTAGAATTCTCCTGTAGTACCTATTCATTCAGGAAGTAAGTGGATATATTTCTACTCTTAGATCAACCAACTATTTCCACTGTAGAACTCCTCCAGTAGCGCCATGTTTATTAAGGAAGTAGGTGGATATATTTGGGCTCGGAGAACAACAAACTATTTCAACTGTAGAACTCTCCAGTAGCGCCGTGTTTATGAAGGAAGTAGGTGGACATCTTTGGCCGCTGATAACTACAAACTATTTCCACTGTAGAACTCTCCAGTAGCGCCGTGTTTATTAAGGAAGTAGGTGGAAATATTTGGCCGCTGATAACAACAAACTATTTCCACTGTAGAACTCTCCAGTAGCGCCGTGTTTATGAAGGAAGTAGGTGGACATCTTTGGCCGCTGATAACAACAAACTATTTCCACTGTAGAAATCTCCAGTAGCGCAGTATTTATTAAGGAAGTAGGTGGACATATTTGGCCGCTGATAACAACAAACTATTTCCTCTGTAGAACTCTCCAGTAGCGCAGTATTTATTAAGGAAGTATGTGGACATATTTAGCCGCTGATAACAACAAACTATTTCCACTGTAAAAATCTCCAGTAGCGCAGTATTTATTAAGGAAGTAGGTGGACATCTTTGGCCGCTGATAACAACAAACTATTTCCACTGTAGAACTCTCCAGTAGCGCCGTATTTATGAAGGAAGTAGGTGGACATATTTGGCCGCTGATAACAACAAACTATTTCCACTGTAGAACTCTCCAGTAGCGCCGTGTTTATGAAGGAAGTAGGTGGACATCTTTGGCCGCTGATAACAACAAACTATTTCCACTGTAGAAATCTCCAGTAGCGCAGTATTTATTAAGGAAGTAGGAGGACATATTTGGCCGCTGATAACAACAAACTATTTCCACTGTAGAAAAATATCCAGTAGCGCCGTGTTTATTAAGGAAGTAGGTGGACATCTTTGGCCGCTGATAACAACAAACTATTTCCACTGTAGAACTCTCCAGTAGCGCAGTATTTATTAAGGAAGTAGGTGGACATATTTGGCCGCTGATAACAACAAACTATTTCCACTGTAGAACTCTCCAGTAGTGCAGTATTTATTAAGGAAGTAGGTGGACATATTTGGCCGCTGATAACAACAAACTATTTCCACTGTAGAAATCTCCAGTAGCGCCGTGTTTATTAAGGAAGTAGGTGGACATCTTTGGCAGCTGATAACTACAAACTATTTCCACTGTAGAACTCTCCAGTAGCGCCGTGTTTATTAAGGAAGTAGGTGGACATATTTGGCCGCTGATAACAACAAACTATTTCCACTGTAGAACTCTCCAGTAGCGCCGTGTTTATGAAGGAAGTAGGTGGACATCTTTGGCCGCTGATAACAACAAACTATTTCCACTGTAGAAATCTCCAGTAGCGCAGTATTTATTAAGGAAGTAGGTGGACATATTTGGCCGCTGATAACAACAAACTATTTCCACTGTAAAAATCTCCAGTAGCGCAGTATTTATTAAGGAAGTAGGTGGATATCTTTGGCCGCTGATAACAACAAACTATTTCCACTGTAGAACTCTCCAGTAGCGCCGTGTTTATGAAGGAAGTAGGTGGACATATTTGGCCGCTGATAACAACAAACTATTTCCACTGTAGAACTCTCCAGTAGCGCCGTGTTTATGAAGGAAGTAGGTGGACATATTTGGCCGCTGATAACAACAAACTATTTCCACTGTAGAACTCTCCAGTAGCGCCGTGTTTATGAAGGAAGTAGGTGGACATCTTTGGCCGCTGATAACAACAAACTATTTCCACTGTAGAAATCTCCAGTAGCGCAGTATTTATTAAGGAAGTAGGTGGACATCTTTGGCCGCTGATAACAACAAACTATTTCCACTGTAGAACTCTCCAGTAGCGCCGTGTTTATTAAGGAAGTAGGTGGACATATTTGGCCGCTGATAACAACAAACTATTTCCACTGTAGAACTCTCCAGTAGCGCCGTGTTTATGAAGGAAGTAGGTGGACATCTTTGGCCGCTGATAACAACAAACTATTTCCACTGTAGAACTCTCCAGTAGCGCCGTGTTTATGAAGGAAGTAGGTGGACATCTTTGGCCGCTGATAACAACAAACTATTTCCACTGTAAAACTCTCCAGTAGCGCAGTATTTATTAAGGAAGTAGGTGGACATATTTGGCCGCTGATAACAACAAACTATTTCCACTGTAGAACTCTCCAGTAGCGCCGTGTTTATTAAGGAAGTAGGTGGACATATTTGGCCGCTAATAACAACAAACTATTTCCACTGTAGAACTCTCCAGTAGCGCAGTATTTATTATGGAAGTAAGTGGACATATTTGGCCGCTGATAACAACAAACTATTTCCTCTGTAGAACTCTCCAGTAGCGCCGTGTTTATTAAGGAAGTAGGTGGACATATTTGGCCGCTGATAACAACAAACTATTTCCACTGTAGAACTCTCCAGTAGCGCCGTGTTTATTAAGGAAGTAGGTGGACATATTTGGCCGCTAATAACAACAAACTATTTCCACTGTAGAACTCTCCAGTAGCGCAGTATTTATTAAGGTAGTAAGTGGACATATTTGGCCGCTAATAACAACAAACTATTTCCACTGTAGAACTCTCCAGTAGCGCCGTGTTTATTAAGGAAGTAGGTGGACATATTTGGCCGCTAATAACAACAAACTATTTCCACTGTAGAACTCTCCAGTAGCGCAGTATTTATTAAGGTAGTAAGTGGACATATTTGGCCGCTAATAACAACAAACTATTTCCACTGTAAAACTCTCCAGTAGCGCAGTATTTATTAAGGAAGTAGGAGGACAATTTGGCCGCTAATAACAACAAACTATTTTCTCTGTAGAACTCTCCAGTAGCGCAGTATTGATTAAGGAAGTAGGTGGACATATTTGGCCGCTGATAACAACAAACTATTTCCACTGTAGAACTCTCCAATAGCGCCGTGTTTATTAAGGAAGTAGGTGGACATATTTGGCCGCTGATAACTACAAACTATTTCCACTGTAGAACTCTCCAGTAGCGCAGTATTTATTAAGGAAGTAGGTGGACATATTTGGCCGCTAATAACAACAAACTATTTCCTCTGTAGAACTCTCCAGTAGCGCAGTATTTATTAAGGAAGTAGGAGGACATATTTGGCCGCTAATAACAACAACCTATTTCCTCTGTAGAACTCTCCAGTAGCGCAGTATTTATTAAGGAAGTAAGTGGACATATTTAGCCGCTGATAACAACAAACTATTTCCTCTGTTAAACTCTCCAGTAGCGCAGTATTTATTAAGGAAGTAAGTGGACATATTTGGCCGCTGATAACAACAAACTATTTCCTCTGTAAAACTCTCCAGTAGCGCAGTGTTTATTAAGGAAGTAAGTGGACATATTTAGCCGCTAATAACAACAAACTATTTCCTCTGTAAAACTCTCCAGTAGCGCAGTATTTATTAAGGAAGTAGGAGGACATATTTGGCCGCTAATAACAACAAACTATTTCCTCTGTAGAACTCTCCAGTAGCGCAGTATTTATTAAGGAAGTAAGTGGACATATTTGGCCGCTGATAACAACAAACTATTTCCTCTGTAGAACTCTCCAGTAGCGCAGTATTTATTAAGGAAGTAGGTGGACATATTTGGCCGCTGATAACAACAAACTATTTCCTCTGTAGAACTCTCCAGTAGCGCAGTATTTATTAAGGAAGTAGGAGGACATATTTGGCCGCTAATAACAACAAACTATTTCCACTGTAGAACTCTCCACTAACGCCGTGTTTATTAAGTAAGTAAGTGGACATATTTGGGCGCGGAGAACAACAAACTATTTCCACTGTAGAACTCTCCAGTAGCGCCGTGTTTATTAAGGAAGTAAGTGGACAAATTTGGGCGCGGAGAACTACAAACTATTTCCACTGTAGAACTCTCTTGTAGCGTTTTATTTATTCAGGAAGTAAGTGGACATATATGTACTCTGACAACTACAATCTATGTCCACTGTAGAATTCTCTAGTAGTGGCTATTCATTCAAGTGGTAAGTGGTCATATTTGGACGCTGAGAACTACAATCTACTTGCACTGTAGAACTCTCCAGTACCGCACCTGTAAAGCGATGTCCAAGAACGCGTGATTAGACAGGGCGAAACTAGTGACCTTACCGGCCACACACGTTCATGACGAAGATTCACCGGTGAAAGCTGGGAGTCCCGCGGTAAAACGAAGATTGGACTTGGGATTGATTTTACAATTACGCTCAGTCTGCTTTTCAGAGGTCGCCTGGTTTCCAATTATAGCTGCTGCAGTTATTACTGTTTCCGGAATAATGTTGCGGCTCCGTCTTTACGTTTACTCAACGAAGAATATGTCTTTAGTAAAACTGAATCTCTTTCTTTGTATAACAAGGTACCAACTTTGGTTAATGGTTTGGGGTTATGTTACTCTACCTCAATTACCTGAACGACCAATGGAGACACGTCCCTCCACGGTTTATTGACACAGGTCTTGCCGAAGACAGACGATATATAGCTTATAGGCTCGTCTTAACTGGTCCACATGACACATAATAACGAAATACCAACCCTGTCCTATTGCCGAGGGATCGTTATGTTCCGATAACAAGAAGGATCCAAGGACACTTGATCCATATCAAGTATTTTAATATTATTATTAACACAAATGTCTCATTTGTCATACCTGGGCAGTTAAATCTATTGTTTTGCAATAATAATATGCTTAGATAGTATCTTTACTTCACTTCACTGTAGCTTAGTGCTCTAAGGCTCCCGAGCATCGACTGTCCCTGCGGTAGTTACGTCTACTTCCCTTCACCGTAGTTTGACGCCCTTAGGCCCCTGAGCATCGACTGTCCCTGCGGTAGTTACGTCTACTTCGCTTCACCGTAGTTTGACGCCAATATGCTCCTGCGCATCGACTGTCCCTGCAATAGTTGCGTCTACTTCGCTTCACCGTAGTTTGATGCCCTTAGGCTCCTGCGCATCGACTTTCCCTGCGGTAGTTACGTCTACTTCGCTTAACCGTAGTTTGACACCAATAGGCTCCTGCGCATCGACTGTCCCTGCAGTAGTTGCGTCTACTTCCCTTCACCGTATTTTGACGCCCTTAGGCCCCTGAGCATCGACTGTTCATGCTGTAGTTACGTCTACTTCGCTTCCCCGTAGTTTGACGCCCTTAGGCTCCTGCGCATCGACTGTCCATGCAGTAATTACGTCTACTTCGCTTCACCGTAGTTTGACGCTTTTAGGTCCCTGCGCATCGACTGTCCCTGCGGTAGTTACGTCTACTTCGCTTCACCGTAGTTTGACACCTATAGGCTCCTGCGCATCGACTGTCCCTGCAGTAGTTGCGTCTACTTCGCTTCACCCTAGTTTTCGCCCTTAGGCTCCTACGCATCGACTGTCTCTGCGGTAGTTGCGTCTACTTCGCTTCACCGTAGTTTGACACCAATAGGCTCCTGGGCATCGACTGTCCCTGCAGTAGTTGCGTCTACTTCGCTTCACCCTAGTTTTCGCCCTTAGGCTCCTACGCATCGACTGTCTCTGCGGTAGTTGCGTCTACTTCGCTTCACCGTAGTTTGACGCCAATAGGCTCCGGCGCATCGACTGTCCCTGGGGTAGTTGCGTCTACTTCGCTTCACCGTAGTTTGACACCAATAGGCTCCTGCGCATCGACTGTCCATGCAGTAATTACGTCTACTTCGCTTCACCGTAGTTTGACGCCCTTAGGTCCCTGCGCATCGACTGTCCATGCAGTAATTACGTCTACTTCGCTTCCCCGTAGTTTGACGCCCTGCGGTATTATGGCCAGAATAGGTTTCTGACCTGTTATTACTTTCTAGCTATAGACAACTCCATTAATTCAATAAAGTAGACGACAATCTGCGTTGTTATCGTATTTACAAGTGTTTTTACTAACGCATAATGGAACACATTTTATGCGAGGTTAAGAAAAGATTCCGAAACTGAAATCGTTTGTGAGAATTGGATTCTCGCACCAAGGCAAAGGTTTCTGCGTTTACTCGTACCATCCCGGGATTAACATAATTTTGCGGTTTCCCATCCCGCTTCGTTAACCTTTCGCATCCGTACAATGAGGAAACACTTGCGCACATATCCAGCGACACGAGCTGACCTCTCTGAACTGATTTCTTGGCGTTGCTAACACGAACACTGTTAGGTACACACTTTATTACGATCTAAACAGCCGTTGTCGTCGATTCAATCTGTTACTTTCGCGAGTATGTGCAGTGTAATGCATGGCCTGTGTTTTGTTCGCGAATAAGGAAGCGCGAGGGATAGCAGAGTAAATGCCAGGACGCCTCCTAACCGTATTGTAAGCGCAGGACAATTTATATTCTGGTACAGTTTAAACACCCAGTTCAAACCGTTCATTTAATGTTACTTATGCAACTGTGTTCATTTATAACCCGGACCTGTGGCTTGGGGTGCAGGTTAAAGAATACAGGTTTAGTGGGCGATAGAAGAATTATTTGGCGTTTTTAAAGCATTTATTGAACTCATGGAAGTTTTAGTTTTTGCTTTAAACTCATTTTTTGTGTGTATTTGAGAAGTGAATTTGTTGGTAAGTTGGGCGGTCGGGTTGATGTGATGGTGACTTCAAAGCTACGCATAGGCAAGTTTTCAAAGTATTTACCATGCGGCTGTATCGTTATTGTAACCATACCACGACTCTATTCTTCGTGAAGACGACCAGGGGTTGTTAGCAAAAGGCGGCGCCTGACCGTCTCCAATGTAACTTATTGCGTTAGATGGCTCTGCTTTGCAGATGCGTCGGAACTCTGTTTCTTTTCTTCCAATACATCATAGACAGCAGAAATCGAATTCAGTGATTCGATCCAATCCAGGAGCATCATTGGTACGTATTGCCATTGCATTTTGCTACAAGGACTCTTATAAATACAACTAACGGCGGTAGTAGCACGGCGTCCGGACGCCAGGATACTGCTGGGACCCTTGGAAGCCATCTCGTACTCCCTCGGACAAAGCAATAACTCAATGCTCTTGACAACTTCCTTTAAATGCTCAAAGCTACTTGGAGATGTGAGTTAAAAAGGAGTACTAACTAACTCCAGAAAGTTGTACATCCATCGTCAGGAGGCGGAAGCTGTCATGTCCGAAGGCCCCTGTATGCAGCAGGTTAGCGTGGGTGCCAACAATAGGGATACTTGTCCTACCCCCCCCCCCTTTGGGGCAGGAGAGGATCTGCTTCCTGGCCCTAGTCCAGCTAACCTCCCCGCTTCGTCCTTCACAACCCATTACGATCTCAAGTAGTAGTTCCATATGGTCCGTACCCCCGTACCCCAGGCCGAGGGTTTGTGTGTACGTCTTCCTTGTTACAGCTTCTTCGTCGTAGAGTGTTAGTCTCTCAATAGGTGTTGTAATGGGGTTTTAAGAACCTCAGGCTACAAAGCAAAGGTTGCCAACCGCGACAATACATATCGCTAGTAGCGCACTCACCGGTAGTGTATTGTCGCAGCAATCAAGGATTTCTCCCCTCCGAAGTATTTACAACTGTTCGATTTTATTGCTTAATTTCGCGCCGCCCGAATCGGACGTAGAAAGCGTTACGCTCTCGAGACTCAATCTTTACCGCGTCGCTAGTTGTCTCTATTATAATATGTTTGCCGGCGTAATGGGTCCACCTACCTATGGTAATGTAATAAAAGTGAGTGTTCAGCTATTGCTTGAATTCTATTAAGGAGCCTATTTGTATGAATTTTTAGCGATAAATAATATTTACGGTTTCATATTTACGCTGCTCCGGTAAATAAATGCATTAATAATACGTGGGGGTAAGATTAATTATTTAGTTCTTTTTTTATAATTATTTCATTTTTTTACTTCTAATGTATACCATAGGCCTATTTCTCCTCTAATTTCTCCTCTAGTTTTGTGAGTAGGTTATACGAAATCTATCTATCACAACACACACACACACACACACACACACACACACACACACACAGAGAGAGAAAGAGAGAGGATAATTAGCTGTTATCACCACTCATGTTTCGACAAATATTTTGTCTTCTTCAGTGACTAAAATGAAAAAAAATTAATCAGTTTCAACAATTCTGCGCTACTATAGTTTATATTTACTGTGTATCAGGTATCAGACACTGATGATGACAAAATACTTGTCGAAATATGCATAACGATATAAATTGTTTTAGTTGCGTTGAGTATTAACCTTTTTCTATACATACGTTAACTAAATCATCTGTCTTGCAGTGTGTAGTGTTCAGAGTGAGGCGGACATAGGGTAAAGAATACACCCTTTTTTATAAGGACGTGGCAATGCCCTCCGCATGCCCTAAGGCTCATTACACCTGCAAAATCTCTACAGTATTTGGAGCTTCCGTGCTTATATCTCCAACAATTGGTCCGAGGCTGGATAATAGCACAATGTCAGGTATTAAGTAAAACCTTATACTCCGAAACATAAGTAAGCAGCCCATGTATCTAGATTGGAAGCAACGTTCGAAAATAGCGCAAATAATAATAATATACAAACTATTACAGGAATACATTATGTCCGCTCTAGGGCAGAAGTCAGATCGCATCACTTCAGTGTGGCCGCAGTAGACGATAGCCTACTTTAGAACCCGTTACGTCACCATCACTTGTAGACTTGTATGCATTCGAAATGTATTTCATAAAACTACACTCCCACGCGAAAAATATTCATTTAACATTTCGAAATGACGAGAGACTCGACGCCGCACTTCCCTAAATTCGTGCCTAAAACCACAGCGCTTGCGTCACGAGACCAAACAGTACAGTAGGAGCAGGAGCTGTTCTCCGTTACGCATTTCAATGGAAATGAGATCATGTTGACGTTTGAGGCGAATAAAAGGTGCTGAATACCTTACGTGGAATATTATCGTACAACGTATTTATAAGGAATCTAAACTTACACGATTTCTGTCAGGTATTACCGTAATCAGTGAGGCGAGTGTCAGAAATACTTTTATTTTTGTTTTTGCTTCTTAGAACCTATTTATTTTAATCCGATTACTACCCCCCCCCCAGTACCTCCTTAATGTCGCTCTCCAACCAACTATTACCTATTTAAAGACATTCCTTTCTTTCAGCCTTGGTTCAGCTGATCCCACCGGCTGCTTCAGCTGTACCTCCAACCTCCTGGGATTTCTTTCTTACCGAGAGTACATCTCTTTCTTCTATCTGTAGGCGGGGAACTCACAAAGTGTACCCAAAGAGGAAGAATTCCTGCCTAGGAAATCCTGTAAGCTTCCTTGGACCGAGTTATATTTGAAACCCCTTCGAGTTTCAGGAAGTCCGGCGTTAAAACGTGCAAATGACGATGGGTCTGGAGGATTCTGAAGAAAGGCTTTTGAAGGACTATGGCACGGAGTGTTTTTACTTAGATATTCATCTTAAAAATAAATTACAAATAAAACAAGTAAATTAGACATTACTAATGAAATGGAGCAAGAGGAATGAGGTGTGAGTTCTAGTTCCAAGGAGAGCATGGTCCCAACAGGAGCAAAGAATGTTTCTTTTTCCAAGTAAATGGAGCAAGAGGAATGAGGTGTGAGCTCTAGTTCCAAGGAGAGCATGGTCCCAATAGGAGCAAAGAATGTTTCTTTTTCCAAGTAAATGGAGCAAGAGGAATGAGGTGTGAGCTCTAGTTCCAAGGAGAGCATGGTCCCAACAGGAGCAAAGAATGTTTCTTTTTCCAAGTAAATGGAGCAAGAGGAATGAAGTGTGAGCTCTAGTTCCAAGGAGAGCATGGTCCCAATAGGAGCAAAGAATGTTTCTTTTTCCAAGTAAATGGAGCAAGAGGAATGAGGTGTGAGCTCTAGTTCCAAGGAGAGCATGGTCCCAATAGGAGCAAAGAATGTTTCTTTTTCCAAGTAAATGGAGCAAGAGGAATGAGGTGTGAGCTCTAGTTCCAAGGAGAGCATGGTCCCAATAGCAGCAAAGAATGTTTCTTTTTCCAAGTAAATGGAGCAAGAGGAATGAGGTGTGAGTTCTAGTTCCAAGGAGAGCATGGTCCCAATAGGAGCAAAGTATGTTTCTTTTTCCAAGTAAATGGAGCAAGAGGAATGAGGTGTGAGTTCTAGTTCCAAGGAGAGCATGGTCCCAATAGGAGCAAAGAATGTTTCTTTTTCCAAGTAAATGGAGCAAGAGGAATGAGGTGTGAGTTCTAGTTCCAAGGAGAGCATGGTCCCAATAGGAGCAAAGAATGTTTCTTTTTCCAAGTAAATGGAGCAAGAGGAATGAGGTGTGAGCTCTAGTTCCAAGGAGAGCATGGTCCCAATAGGAGCAAAGAATGTTTCTTTTTCCAAGTAAATGGAGCAAGAGGAATGAGGTGTGAGCTCTAGTTCCAAGGAGAGCATGGTCCCAATAGGAGCAAAGAATGTTTCTTTTTCCAAGTAAATGGAGCAAGAGGAATGAGGTGTGAGTTCTAGTTCCAAGGAGAGCATGGTCCCAATAGGAGCAAAGAATGTTTCTTTTTCCAAGTAAATGGAGCAAGAGGAATGAGGTGTGAGTTCTAGTTCCAAGGAGAGCATGGTCCCAATAGGAGCAAAGTATGTTTCTTTTTCCAAGTAAATGGAGCAAGAGGAATGAGGTGTCAGTTCTAGTTCCAAGGAGAGCATGGTCCCAATAGGAGCAAAGAATGTTTCTTTTTCCAAGTAAATGGAGCAAGAGGAATGAGGTGTGAGCTCTAGTTCCAAGGAGAGCATGGTCCCAATAGGAGCAAAGAATGTTTCTTTTTCCAAGTAAATGGAGCAAGAGGAATGAGGTGTGAGTTCTAGTTCCAAGGAGAGCATGGTCCCAATAGGAGCAAAGAATGTTTCTTTTTCCAAGTAAATGGAGCAAGAGGAATGAGGTGTGAGCTCTAGTTCCAAGGAGAGCATGGTCCCAATAGGAGCAAAGAATGTTTCTTTTTCCAAGTAAATGGAGCAAGAGGAATGAGGTGTGAGTTCTAGTTCCAAGGAGAGCATGGTCCCAATAGGAGCAAAGAATGTTTCTTTTTCCAAGTAAATGGAGCAAGAGGAATGAGGTGTGAGTTCTAGTTCCAAGGAGAGCATGGTCCCAATAGGAGCAAATAATGTTTCTTTTTCCAAGTAAATGGAGCAAGAGGAATGAGGTGTGAGTTCTAGTTCCAAGGAGAGCATGGTCCCAATAGGAGCAAAGAATGTTTCTTTTTCCAAGTAAATGGAGCAAGAGGAATGAGGTGTGAGTTCTAGTTCCAAGGAGAGCATGGTCCCAATAGGAGCAAAGAATGTTTCTTTTTCCAAGTAAATGGAGCAAGAGGAATGAGGTGTGAGTTCTAGTTCCAAGGAGAGCATGGTCCCAATAGGAGCAAAGAATGTTTCTTTTTCCAAGTAAATGGAGCAAGAGGAATGAGGTGTGAGTTCTAGTTCCAAGGAGAGCATGGTCCCAATAGGAGCAAAGAATGTTTCTTTTTCCAAGTAAATGGAGCAAGAGGAATGAGGTGTGAGTTCTAGTTCCAAGGAGAGCATGGTCCCAATAGGAGCAAAAAATGTTTCTTTTTCCAAGTAAATGGAGCAAGAGGAATGAGGTGTGAGTTCTAGTTCCAAGGAGAGCATGGTCCCAATAGGAGCAAAGAATGTTTCTTTTTCCACGTAAATGGAGCAAGAGGAATGAGGTGTGAGTTCTAGTTAAAAGGAGAGCATGGTCCCAATAGAAGCAAAGAATGTTTCTTTTTCCAAGTAAATGGAGCAAGAGGAATGAGGTGTGAGTTCTAGTTCCAAGGAGAGCATGGTCCCAACAGGAGCAAAGAATGTTTCTTTTTCCAAGTAAATGGAGCAAGAGGAATGAGGTGTGAGTTCTAGTTCCAAGGAGAGCATGGTCCCAATAGGAGCAAAGAATGTTTCTATTTCCAAGTAAATGGAGCAAGAGGAATGAGGTGTGAGTTCTAGTTCCAAGGAGAGCATGGTTCCAATAGGAGCAAAGAATGTTTGGTTTTCCAAGTAAATGGAGCAAGAGGAATGTGGTGTGAGTTCTAGTTCCAAGGAGAGCATGGTCAAAATAGGAGCAAAGAATGTTTCTTTTTCCAAGTAAATGGAGCAAGAGGAATGTGGTGTGAGTTCTAGTTCCAAGGAGAGCATGGTCCCAATAGAAGCAAAGAATGTTTCTTTTTCCAAGTAAATGGAGCAAGAGGAATGAGGTGTGAGTTCTAGTTCCAAGGAGAGCATTGTCCCAATAGGAGCAAAGAATGTTTCTTTTTCCAAGTAAATGGAGCAAGAGGAATGAGGTCTGAGTTCTAGTCCCAAGGAGAGCATGGTCCCAATAGGAGCAAAGAATGTTTCTTTTTCCAAGTAAATGGAGCAAGAGGAATGAGGTGTGAGTTCTAGTTCCAAGGAGAGCATGGTCCCAATAGGAGCAAAGAATGTTTCTTTTTCCAAGTAAACGGAGCAAGAGGAATGAGGTGTGAGTTCTAGTCCCAAGGAGAGCATGGTCCCAATAGGAGCAAAGAATGTTTCTTTTTCCAAGTAAATGGAGCAAGAGGAATGAGGTGTGAGTTCTAGTTCCAAGGAGAGCATGGTCCCAATAGGAGCAAAGAATGTTTCTTTTTCCAAGTAAATGGAGCAAGAGGAATGAGGTGTGAGTTCTAGTTCCAAGGAGAGCATGGTCCCAATAGGAGCAAAGAATGTTTCTTTTTCCAAGTAAATGGAGCAAGAGGAATGAGGTGTGAGTTCTAGTTCCAAGGAGAGCATTGTCCCAATAGGAGCATAGAATGTTTCTTTTTCCAAGTAAATGGAGCAAGAGGAATGAGGTGTGAGTTCTAGTTCCAAGGAGAGCCTGGTCCCAATAGGAGCAAAGAATGTTTCTTTTTCCAAGTAAATGGAGCAAGAGGAATGAGGTGTGAGTTCTAGTTCCAAGGAGAGCCTGGTCCCAATAGGAGCAAAGAATGTTTCTTTTTCCAAGTAAATGGAGCAAGAGGAATGAGGTATGAGTTCTAGTTTCAAGAAAAGCATTGTCCCAACAGGAGCAAAGAATGTTTGGTTTTCCACGTAAATGGAGCAAGAGGAATGTGGTATGAGTTCTAGTTCCAAGGAGAGCATGTTCCCAATAGGAGCAATGAATGTTTCTTTTTCCAAGTAAATGGAGGAAGAGGAATGAGGTGTGAGCTCTAGTTCCAAGGAGAGCATGGTCCCAATAGAAGCAAAGAATGTTTCTTTTTCCAAGTAAATGGAGCAAGAGGAATGAGGTGTGAGTTCTAGTTCCAAGGAGAGCATGGTCCCAATAGGAGCAAAGAATGTTTCTTTTTCCAAGTAAATGGAGCAAGAGGAATGAGGTGTGAGTTCTAGTTCCAAGGAGAGCATGGTCCCAATAGGAGCAAAGAATGTTTCTTTTTCCAAGTAAATGGAGCAAGAGGAATGAGGTGTGAGTTCTAGTTCCAAGGAGAGCATGGTCCCAATAGGAGCAAAGAATGTTTCTTTTTCCAAGTAAATGGAGCAAGAGGAATGAGGTGTGCTATTCTAGTTCAAAGGAGAGCATGGTCCCAAATGAAGCAAAGAATGTTTCTTTTTCCAAGTAAATGAAGCAAGAGGAATGAGGTGTGAGTTCTAGTTCCAAGGAGAGCATGGTCCCAATAGAAGCAAAGAATGTTTCTTTTTCCAAGTAAATGGAGCAAGAGGAATGAGGTGTGAGTTCTAGTTCCAAGGAGAGCATGGTCCCAATAAAAGCAAAGAATGTTTCTTTTTCCAAGTAAATGGAGAAAGAGGAATGAGGTGTGAGCTCTAGTTCCAAGGAGAGCATGGTCCCAATAGGAGCAAAGAATGTTTCTTTTTCCAAGTAAATGGAGCAAGAGGAATGAGGTGTGAGTTCTAGTTCCAAGGAGAGCATGGTCCCAACAGGAGCAAAGAATGTTTGGTTTTCCAAGTAAATGGAGCAAGAGGAATGAGGTATGAGTTCTAGTACCAAGGAGAGCATGGTCCCAATAGAAGCAAAGAATGTTTGGTTTTCCAAGTAAATGGAGCAAGAGGAATGAGGTGTGAGTTCTAGTTCCAAGGAGAGCATGGTCCCAATAGGAGCAAAGAATGTTTCTTTTTCCAAGTAAATGGAGCAAGAGGAATGAGGTATGAGTTCTAGTTCCAAGGAGAGCATGGTCCCAATAGGAGCAAAGAATGTTTCTTTTTCCAAGTAAATGGAGCAAGAGGAATGAGGTGTGAGTTCTAGTTCCAAGGAGAGCATGGTCCCAATAGGAGCAAAGAATGTTTCTTTTTCCAAGTAAATGGAGCAAGTGGAATGAGGTGTGAGTTCTAGTTCCAAGGAGAGCATGGTCCCAACAGGAGCAAAGAATGTTTCTTTTTCCAAGTAAATGGAGCAAGAGGAATGAGGTGTGAGTTCTAGTTCCAAGGAGAGCATGGTCCCAATAGGAGCAAAGAATGTTTCTTTTTCCAAGTAAATGGAGCAAGAGGAATGAGGTATGAGTTCTAGTTCCAAGGAGGGCATGGTCCCAATAGGAGCAAAGAATGTTTGGTTTTCCAAGTAAATGGAGCAAGAGGAATGAGGTGTGAGTTCTAGTTCCAAGGAGAGCATGGTCCCAATAGGAGCAAAGAATGTTTCTTTTTCCAAGTAAATGGAGCAAGAGGAATGAGGTGTGAGCTCTAGTTCCAAGGAGAGCATGGTCCCAATAGGAGCAAAGAATGTTTCTTTTTCCAAGTAAATGGAGCAAGAGGAATGAGGTATGAGTTCTAGTTTCAAGAAAAGCATTGTCCCAACAGGAGCAAAGAATGTTTGGTTTTCCACGTAAATGGAGCAAGAGGAATGTGGTATGAGTTCTAGTTCCAAGGAGAGCATGTTCCCAATAGGAGCAATGAATGTTTCTTTTTCCAAGTAAATGGAGGAAGAGGAATGAGGTGTGAGCTCTAGTTCCAAGGAGAGCATGGTCCCAATAGAAGCAAAGAATGTTTCTTTTTCCAAGTAAATGGAGCAAGAGGAATGAGGTGTGAGTTCTAGTTCCAAGGAGAGCATGGTCCCAATAGGAGCAAAGAATGTTTCTTTTTCCAAGTAAATGGAGCAAGAGGAATGAGGTGTGAGTTCTAGTTCCAAGGAGAGCATGGTCCCAATAGGAGCAAAGAATGTTTCTTTTTCCAAGTAAATGGAGCAAGAGGAATGAGTTGTGAGTTCTAGTTCCAAGGAGAGCATGGTCCCAATAGGAGCAAAGAATGTTTCTTTTTCCAAGTAAATGGAGCAAGAGGAATGAGGTGTGCTATTCTAGTTCAAAGGAGAGCATGGTCCCAAATGAAGCAAAGAATGTTTCTTTTTCCAAGTAAATGAAGCAAGAGGAATGAGGTGTGAGTTCTAGTTCCAAGGAAAGCATGGTCCCAATAGAAGCAAAGAATGTTTCTTTTTCCAAGTAAATGGAGCAAGAGGAATGAGGTGTGAGTTCTAGTTCCAAGGAGAGCATGGTCCCAATAAAAGCAAAGAATGTTTCTTTTTCCAAGTAAATGGAGAAAGAGGAATGAGGTGTGAGCTCTAGTTCCAAGGAGAGCATGGTCCCAATAGGAGCAAAGAATGTTTCTTTTTCCAAGTAAATGGAGCAAGAGGAATGAGGTGTGAGTTCTAGTTCCAAGGAGAGCATGGTCCCAACAGGAGCAAAGAATGTTTGGTTTTCCAAGTAAATGGAGCAAGAGGAATGAGGTATGAGTTCTAGTACCAAGGAGAGCATGGTCCCAATAGAAGCAAAGAATGTTTGGTTTTCCAAGTAAATGGAGCAAGAGGAATGAGGTGTGAGTTCTAGTTCCAAGGAGAGCATGGTCCCAATAGGAGCAAAGAATGTTTCTTTTTCCAAGTAAATGGAGCAAGAGGAATGAGGTATGAGTTCTAGTTCCAAGGAGAGCATGGTCCCAATAGGAGCAAAGAATGTTTCTTTTTCCAAGTAAATGGAGCAAGAGGAATGAGGTGTGAGTTCTAGTTCCAAGGAGAGCATGGTCCCAATAGGAGCAAAGAATGTTTCTTTTTCCAAGTAAATGGAGCAAGTGGAATGAGGTGTGAGTTCTAGTTCCAAGGAGAGCATGGTCCCAACAGGAGCAAAGAATGTTTCTTTTTCCAAGTAAATGGAGCAAGAGGAATGAGGTGTGAGTTCTAGTTCCAAGGAGAGCATGTTCCCAATAGGAGCAAAGAATGTTTCTTTTTCCAAGTAAATGGAGCAAGAGGAATGAGGTATGAGTTCTAGTTCCAAGGAGAGCATGGTCCCAATAGGAGCAAAGAATGTTTCTTTTTCCAAGTAAATGGAAGCCAGAGGAAGGAGAAGTGTTTCGTTGAGGAACAGAACCAAACCCACTTGTGTAAACCCTCGTGGATGGCGAAGGCTTATAAGTACCGCTGCGGGCTTCGTGGCCTAAGCTTTATGGTCATTACCTTCTTTCATCAAGGTTGGCTACCAGCAGATGGGCGAAGATATGGAGTCAAAAGCAATCTGAGAATAAAGTATTTGGTGAGCGTAGATTGAAAAGCCAGACTGTGACGTCATCTAGATACATATATACGTCACAGACTGTTCAAAGAATTGCTCGGTAAAGCGCGATGAACGAGAAGAGAAAACACTTTCTGGGGATGCGAAAATGTATGAGAGTTGCTGCATGTCCAAAACGGGAGAAATCTAGCCGTCAGGTGTGGAGGCCCAGAGTTGCGCCCAACAAGTAGGTACATATGTGGAGGCCCAGAGTTGCGCCCAACAAGTAGGTACATATGTGGAGGCCCAGAGTTGCGCCCAACAAGTAGGTACATATGTGGAGGCCCAGAGTTGCGCCCAACAAGTAGGTACATATGTGGAGGCCCAGAGTTGCGCCCAACAAGTAGGTACAGATGTGGAGGCCCAGAGTTGCGCCCAACAAGTAGGTACAGATGTGGAGGCCCAGAGTTGCGCCCAACAAGTAGGTACAGATGTGGAGGCCCAGAGTTGCGCCCAACAAGTAGGTACAGATGTGGAGGCCCAGAGTTGCGCCCAACAAGTAGGTACATATGTGGAGGCCCAGAGTTGCGCCCAACAAGTAGGTACATATGTGGAGGCCCAGAGTTGCGCCCAGCAAGTAGGTACATATGTGGAGGCCCAGAGTTGCGCCCAACAAGTAGGTACATTTGTGGAGGCCCAGAGTTGCGCCCAACAAGTAGGTACATATGTGGAGGCCCAGAGTTGCGCCCAACAAGTAGGTACATATGTGGAGGCCCAGAGTAGCGCCCAACAAGTAGGTACAGATGTGGAGGCCCAGAATTGCGCCCAACAAGTAGGTACAGATGTGGAGTCCCAGAGTTGCGCCCAACAAGTAGGTACAGATGTGGAGGCCCAGAGTTGCGCCCAACAAGTAGGTACAGATTTGGAGGCCCAGAGTTGCGCCCAACAAGTAGGTACAGATGTGGAGGCCCAGAGTGTCGCCCAACAAGTAGGTACAGATGTGGAGGTCCAGAGTTGCACCCAAGAAGTAGGTACAGATGTGGAGGCCCAGTGTTGCGCCCAACAAGTAGGTACAGATGTGGAGTCCCAGAGTTGCGCCCAACAAGTAGGTACAGATGTGGAGGCCCAGAGTTGCGCCCAACAAGTAGGTACAGATTTGGAGGCCCAGAGTTGCGCCCAACAAGTAGGTACAGATGTGGAGGCCCAGAGTTGCGTCCAACAAGTACGTACAGATGTGGAGGTCCAGAGTTGCACCCAACAAGTAGGTACAGATATGGAGGCCCAGAGTTGCGCCCAACAAGTAGGTACATATGATGAGGAAACCAAGAGAAATATCTATATTTTGTTATGAACGTGTATACCATGACTGGCAAAATTTAACTCTGATCCTAAACGCACTGAGTGCAAGACACCAAAGAAGGATATCACAAGAGCTTCTGCCAGTGACCCTCCTCTACTCCTTTTCACTTCCATCGAATCATCATGGAAACAATATAAAGATGTAAAATGTAAATAGGATGAAATAAATGGGAGTAGTGGAACAACTTTGGCACCAATGTGGTAAATAAATCCACAGCCTGCCTCGATGACGCGGATTTCCATGAGGCGTTAACATACACGTGATTTTAACTGGAGACTATGAAGGACAGAACGACGGGGAGATATCAACGCTAGGATCAAGATGGGATGCCAGCGTCACGTGATCCATTTTACCTACACACCATCGCGAGTGTCCGTCATCACTTACAAGAGACATATATGCGTTACAATAATGAAGGAATATATTTATAGTTCAAACAAAACAGATATCACTATTAAACTACAACAGGCGTTTTGTTTCAGTCACTTATTGCAATAGCCATTGACTGGAGGACAGAACTTATACATTTTCAGCGTGAACTTGAAGCTTTACTTTGTTATTTCAGTTACTAGGAAAACAAGTTTTTCCCTTACAAGTAATTGGTAATGATTAACACGTAACTCAAGTATCGTAAAAAGTCACCCCAACACTGACCATCACAGTAAGTTAAACACAAAAATGGGAAAATAAAAACAATTAATGAAATTTTAAATCACTTTACAAAAACAATAAACTCTTTTTATCTTTTAAGGCCAGGCGTTCTTCTTTAAAATCAAGCATCGGTTAAAACGTACATTGAAACTAAAAAACCACTTACCGCTTGGTAAATTTATAACGTAGTTTTAATTTATAATACTTTTAAATATACTGTATATATATATATATATATATATAGTAATTTGATTGAAAATAATTATTTAATTACATTTTTTGACAAACTATATAAGAAAAATGTAAAACAAATTGTAATAAATGATAAGTAAATGCCTGTTCCATAATAGCATACCTATGTGTCAGCTGATCAAATCTGACGCTAAAAATATTTATAATAAAATGTTTGCCAATATGAACTGTTGCGTATTTCGCCCGCAACTTACCTCTCTATTCCTGTAAAACTACGTATTAGCTGTCACCTTGCCGTCACAATAGATCAAATTGACGAATTCCTATTTACTTCCTAATTAACTCAGACACAGGCATTTTTATTTCTTGTAAGGCTTCCATAGATATACGAGGCGTACCACCTGTACACGTACTTACATTAACAGTTAATTTAAGAATTTTCATTTTAAAATTCTCTTTAAAAGTAAGTAAAATTGAAAAGCATGTTTAGTAAAATTTTACTCTGCGACAGGAACAGATAACATAGCGTGACCCATTACTCGCGTTCGTACACGCCCACGCGTTCACAATGCGATTGCTTACAGCCTCTATCCGTCAATAGGCTATGACTTTCGACTGCCTTTCTCTGCATTTAAATTATTTTAATACGTTTGAACATTTAATGGTCGACAGCTGTTTGTTTTGTTTATTTGTAACTGGTTCCGTCTAAGCACGCCAGAGCATGCGAATTGAAGGCGAGTGTAGAACGCAAGCTCATGGTACAAGGTCCTTAAACTCGGCGCTGAAATACTAAGCTTTGTATATAAGAGAAATGGAGTTTTTAATGTATTTTTGGGAGTAAGAAATGGTAATTGTTTCCTTTCTGGACGAAAACGAAATTACCAAAAACTTTATAGCTGGCGATGCAGAAAGTATTCGGGAACACAAGTAAAATTAAAAAACTTTATAGCTGGCGATGCAGAAAGTATTCGGGAGCACAAGCAAAATTAAAAAACTTTATAGCTGGCGATGCAGAAAGTATTCGGGAGCACAAGTAAAATTAAAAAACTTTATAGCTGGCGATGCAGAAAGTATTCGGGAGCACAAGTAAAATTAAAAAACTTTATAGCTGGCGATGCAGAAAGTATTCGGGAGCACAAGTAAAATTAAAAAACTTTATAGCTGGCGATGCGGAAAGTATTCGGGAGCACAAGTAAAATTAAAAAACTTTATAGCTGGCGATGCAGAAAGTATTCGGGAGCACAAGTAAAATTAAAAAACTTTATAGCTGGCGATGCAGAAAGTATTCGGGAGCACAAGTAAAATTAAAAAACTTTATAGCTGGCGATGCAGAAAGTATTCGGGAGCACAAGTAAAATTAAAAAACTTTATAGCTGGCGATGCAGAAAGTATTCGGGAGCACAAGTAAAATTAAAAAACTTTATAGCTGGCGATGCAGAAAGTATTCGGGAGCACAAGCAAAATTAAAAAACTTTATAGCTGGCGATGCAGAAAGTATTCGGGAGCACAAGTAAAATTAAAAAACTTTATAGCTGGCGATGCAGAAAGTATTCGGGAGCACAAGTAAAATTAAAAAACTTTATAGCTGGCGATGCGGAAAGTATTCGGGAGCACAAGTAAAATTAAAAAACTTTATAGCTGGCGATGCAGAAAGTATTCGGGAGCACAAGTAAAATTAAAAAACTTTATAGCTGGCGATGCAGAAAGTATTCGGGAGCACAAGTAAAATTAAAAAACTTTATAGCTGGCGATGCGGAAAGTATTCGGGAGCACAAGTAAAATTTAAAAACTTTATAGCTGGCGATTCAGAAAGTATTCGGGAGCACAAGTAAAATTAAAAAACTTTATAGCTGGCGATGCAGAAAGTATTCGGAAGCACAAGTAAAATTAAAAAACTTTATAGCTGGCGATGCGGAAAGTATTCGGGAGCACAAGTAAAATTAAAAAACTTTATAGCTGGCGATGCAGAAAGTATTCGGGAGCACAAGTAAAATTAAAAAACTTTATAGCTGGCGATGCAGAAAGTATTCGGGAGCACAAGTAAAATTAAAGAACTTTATAGCTGGCGTTGCAAAATTATTCGGGAGCACAAGTAAAATTAAAAAACTTTATAGCGCTAAAAACAATTTTAATATTTTGATAAAAGAGAGAAAAATATCTTCCCTTCACAGTGTAAACAAAACGTTTAAAAATCACTAAAGCTAAAATGCTTTTAATCAAACTCAAGACCACAATTTTTTTAATGTATGCAGTTGGTTAAAAGATGGAGGGTTGACGTTCTAATGGTCCTCTTTTGGCATCTAATAGGGCCTATATGACAATAATATAAATATTCTTTAATAATTACCAATTAGTGCCCAAGAATAGTGTTGTAAATTTTATGGTTTTACTGCTGGTATTAGTTAAATTAGGCTAAATGATGTAAAAAAAAGGTATTTTATGAATTTTTACCGTTGTTTACGAATTATGACCTAACGGCCAGCTGGGCATAGACCCTATGAGTCTATGATAAATAAAATAGGCAAGCTGTGTAGGCCTGTCTATGTGGTGTAATAAGGTAATACATACACTTAGGTAAGGAAATGCTTCTAAAAGATATCGCAATATATTGCTTCTTACGTAGGAATAAATTAACAAGCAGTGCAATAACTACGAGGTAGGGGCAACTAGGGTGCATTTTCTTATAGAAACATTACGGGCACTTGAAAGCTAACCTGACTGCCTGAGCACAGGAGCATGGGAAAGACTCCTTTGAGTCGACATCGACATTTGGATGATCCCTGGGAGGGCGATGCCAGCTTCTTAATGGTTTGTTGTGGTGAGAAATTAGCAAAGGTGTGTAAATTTGTAATCTATACTGAAATAATTTAAAAGAAAAAAATTTTGCAAATTTTAAAACTCCAGGCAAGAGGAGGAAAATTAAAGAGACAGGCTGGTCTCGAAGTCTAGAAGAACATTGGCATCTGAAGAGTATGGCCGATTTTGTGGAGTGAAATTTAGTAAAATTTACAAAAAATACATGAAAGGCGGTTCAGTCCTAGATGGGGGCTATACTGTAGTCTCCCTTAGCTCTTGCTAGCCGTAAGATCCATCTTTCCCTGCAAACACTGTATCCGAAGAACTATATTGCCTATTGTATGCAAACGAAGCGCGGTATGCTGTGAAAGCTTATTTAAATACGATTGCTCTATAAAAATGATTGTTGCATATCAACGCCGACCCGTGTTGACTTGCCGTCAGGTAGTGTCTGATGTACGCCAGGAAGGAGATACAACTGAGGAGACTTTAACGCTTAATGCAGAATGATTTCATCGGCCACAGCTAACATGCTTGCCACGTCCCTATGTTGCGTACGCCAAGAAGGAGATGCATCTGAGGAGACTTTAACGCTTAATGCAGGATGGTTTCATCGGCAACAGATAACATGCTTGCCACGTCCCTATGTTGCGTTTAGCCATATTTTTACGATAACGAATCAAACAAACAAAGCACATATTTCAGTCTTCTTACGATGTAGGCAAAGCCTAGACTATCATATTGTATATTTTCAAAACATTTGAAACTTTGATGTTTAATATGCATTTATCAATCTGTATATTTACATATTAGGCCTATAAACAGCTGATATCTATTAGGGGTCTATCAATTGAAATTTGAAGTATTTACATTTTAATAATTTGAAAACTTAGTTATAGTAAAAAATAATTTATATGCATTACTTTATGACAGAATTAATTATTAAAGAAGTCATAATGTCTAGTACGTATTAGAGGTAACGCATTATAGGTTAAGTAACATGCATCAGAATTTACAAAATAATTTTAATTTCTTATAAATTTATTAATAGTTAATAATACACTTATTATCATTGTTACTGTTAATTATAATTTCGTCTTTTTAATTGTTTTGCGAATAGCTATGACTGTAGTTTTGCCTAACATTTCTTTTACTTGGATAAACTTCGCCAGTTAATTCCAAAGCGATCATTCCATTCTAAGATTAACTCAAAGAACAGATCATCTTTTACTCAAATTGTTAAATTTCCAATTTCATATGTTTTTATTTTGTTTAATATTTTAGAGTACTTTCTGCAGAGCAAAATAATGTTTTTCTACTACATTACGTGAGAGCCTTGTAATCTAGCACCCGTCCACTCGTATTTCCGGAGCAAGCAACTACTTCCGCTCACGAGGAAATCATGTGTGCTGTAAAGAGGCAAGACATTTTAGAGAATCGCAACGGAATTGATCAGGAAAGCGTGGCCCACGGCGTCCCTCCGACAGGTGGCAACACTTGCTTTGCGGCAATGAAACATTGTATCGAAACAACAATAAATCTCTACAACCGATTTCATGTGGTCTTTCTTCCAAACTTGCCCGGCCGCAACAGTCTCTTTGATAGTGACTTCTTGTCAATAGCAATATATAAATAGTTTACTGTACGACGCGACGATTGCATTAAGGGGTGGCAACTGTTTCTTACGCAGCGCAATAGTCTCTTCAGTATTGACTTCTAATGTAATATGCTGCCTGATTTTTGGCTACAATTCAGTATGTTGCATGAATATTTGTTGTTCAATTATTATAAAATCGGCCTTGTTTAAGAGAAATTTTTGTTAATAAAAATGTTTAATGACTACGCTAGTCAAAATGACGCCATGTTAATAAAAATGTTTAATGACTACGCTAGTCAAAATGACGCCATGTTAATAAAAGTGTTTAATGACTACGCTAGTCAAGATGACGCCATGTTAATAAAAATGTTTAATGACTACGCTAGTCAAGATGACGCCATGCTAATAAAAATGTTTTATAACTACGCTAGTCAAAATAACGCCATGTTAATAAAAATGTTTAATGGCTACGCTAGTCAAAATGACGCCATGTTATTAAAAATGTTTAATGGCTACGCTAGTCAAAATGACGCCATGTTAATAAAAATGTTTAATGGTTACGCTAGTCAAAATGACGCCATGTTAATAAAAATGTTTAATGGCTACGCTAGTCAAAATGACGCCATGTTAATAAAAATGTTTAATGGCTACGCTAGTCAAAATGACGCCATGTTAATAAAAATGTTTAATGACTACGCTAGTCAAAATGACGCCATGTTAATAAAAATGTTTAATGACTACGCTAGTCAAAATGACGCCATGTTAATAAAAATGTTTAATGACTACGCTAGTCAAAATGACGCCATGTTAATAAAAATGTTTAATGTCTACGTTAGTCAAAATGACGCCATGTTAATAAAAATGTTTAATGACTACGCTAGTCAAGATGACGCCATGTTAATAAAAATGTTTAATGACTACGCTAGTCAAGATGACGCCATGTTAATAAAAATGTTTAATGACTACGCTAGTCAAGATGACGCCATGTTAATAAAAATGTTTAATGACTACGCTAGTCAAAATGACGCCATGTTAATAAAAATGTTTAATGACTACGCTAGTCAAAATGACGCCATGTTAATAAAAATGTTTAATGACTACGCTAGTCAAGATGACGCCATGTTAATAAAAATGTTTAATGACTACGCTAGTCAAAATGACGCCATGTTAATAAAAATGTTTAATGACTACGCTAGTCAAAATGACGCCATGTTAATAAAATGTTTACTGACTACGCTAGTCAAAATGACGCCATGTTAATAAAAATGTTTAATGACTACGCTAGTCAAGATGACGCCATGTTAATAAAAATGTTTAATGACTACGCTAGTCAAAAGGACGCCATGTTAATAAAATGTTTAATGACTACGCTAGTCAAGATGACGCCATGTTAATAAAAATGTTTAATGACTACGCTAGTCAAGATGACGCCATGTTAATAAAAATGTTTAATGACTACGCTAGTCAAAATGACGCCATGTTAATAAAAATGTTTAATGACTACGCTAGTCAAAATGACGCCATGTTAATAAAAATGTTTAATGACTACGCTAGTCAAAATGACGCCATGTTAATAAAAATGTTTAATGGCTACGTTAGTCAAAATGACGCCATGTTAATAAAAATGTTTAATGACTACGCTAGTCAAGATGACGCCATGTTAATAAAAATGTTTAATGACTACGCTAGTCAAAATGACGCCATGTTAATAAAAATGTTTAATGACTACGCTAGTCAAAATGACGCCATGTTAATAAAAATGTTTAATGACTACGCTAGTCAAAATGACGCCATGTTAATAAAATGTTTAATGACTACGCTAGTCAAAATGACGCCATGTTAATAAAAATGTTTAATGACTACGCTAGACAAAATGACGCCATGTTAATAAAAATGTTTAATGACTACGCTAGTCAAAATGACGCCATGTTAATAAAAATGTTTAATGACTACGCTAGTCAAAATGACGCCATGTTAATAAAAATGTTTAATGACTACGCTAGTCAAAATGACGCCATGTTAATAAAAATGTTTAATGACTACGCTAGTCAAGATGACGCCATGTTAATAAAAATGTTTAATGACTACGCTACTGAAGATGACGCCATGTTAATAAAAATGTTTAATGACTACGCTAGTCAAGATGACGCCATGTTAATAAAAATGTTTAATGACTACGCTAGTCAAAATGACGCCATGTTAATAAAAATGTTTAATGACTACGCTAGTCAAGATGACGCCATGTTAATAAAAATGTTTAATGACTACGCTAGTCAAGATGACGCCATGTTAATAAAAATGTTTAATGACTACGCTAGTCAAAATGACGCCATGTTAATAAAAATGTTTAATGACTACGCTAGTCAAAATGACGCCATGTTAATAAAAATGTTTAATGACTACGCTAGTCAAAATGACGCCATGTTAATAAAAATGTTTAATGACTACGCTAGTCAAAATGACGCCATGTTAATAAAAATGTTTAATGACTACGCTAGTCAAAATGACGCCATGTTAATAAATATGTTTAATGACTACGCTAGTCAAGATGACGCCATGTTAATAAATACGTGAATCAATGAAAAGTTATTTTGATTGTACCAGGTTGTGTGCCGTGGGCTAGTATGTGTGGACTTGCAGTTGTTAAAGTGTTAATAATGTAATTTTCAAAATTTATTAACAACGGGGAAATGTTTTATTAGTGGTTTTTTTACGTTTAGTTTATTGTTTCCAAAATTTAAATACGTTATAAAAGTGGGCCTGTGTAAAAATTATTATATCTCCTGACAAAGCCACGTACTTTTAAGTGATTGCAAAGGTGTGTTTTTAAATATAATTTATTGATATTTTTCAATTCAATCAAATCAGTAAATATAGGATATCAGCTTGCATTAACCTAGCTTTGTCCCTAAACGTTTTTAAAGGATGTAAACTTTTGTATTTTAATTTGTGAAGTAAAAACTTCTAAAAAGCAAATTGTATTTAAAACGTAATATTTTGAGTATTTTAAATTGTCTCTAAATTAAATTTTTTTGTAAACACAAACGAGAATTTCAATGTAACCTGTCATTATTAAAACAATTAAACAGAAATCCAATTTGCCTGAGTTAGTTGAAAGATACAATTGTTAAGACCCGGTGAGTCTCTGCAAGTATAAAGAATTAAGGTAATGAATAATGGTAATTAAATCACACAATTACCATTTGTAAAATAGCGGGGGCTACAGCAATATATAAATAGCTTACAGTACGAAGTTTGCATTAAGGGATGCCCTCTGGTAAGGTTTCCTTATGCGCTAGTTCCGTTTCCAACTATTTCTGCACTCAATTGAAGCGTAGATTAGCGGGTCCCGTTTATCCGGATTCTAGAAATGGTTATTAACCACCAATAATAAAGTTTAATTGTCTATTTATACTAATGTAATAAACATTGTACAAAAGATAAACTAAATATACAACTATGTCAAGAATTTCCTGTTCTGTTAGAAGCCTTACTTATGATGAATACATTATGCAATTTCTAATTGCAAGACGTATTCAAGTGGAGGGTAGAAAATAAATGGAATTTTAGAAGTAATTATTTTATTCTATTTAAGGATCTTAGTAAGTGGTAGGGCTGAGGGAGGATAGGTCTTCGCAATATTTACATATATTAAACAATCCTGCCTGCGTGACATACATCACCTTCACCCTGAAACCGGAGAGGATTAGGCCCCTATCTACATTCACATCCCTTACTTGCCATACCTTTCCTTGGAGGGGGGGGAGTTAGGGCTTTCCGCTGCAATATATTACAATAAATGCATTAATAAATATAATTCACGAGTGCAATATACTCTGGTCATGATACCGACAGAATAGAGGCCGCGTCGATCAGCTTCTCCTTTGCAAATACCTTCCTATAGTTTATATTTCTTAATCTCATTTTAATTTTGGTTCCCAAAGTTTTAAATTAAAAGACTTTTCTCGAAATTAAATTTCCTGCAAATTTATATATGAAAAAATAATAGGTGAATAATGCATTGTACTTGTATTAATTGGCAAAATGAAAAGTGTTAAAATCATTTTTTATTTTTCGTAAATTTTACTGGGTTTTTCAAAACCTATGGAGTTACAGTTCTAGGGCTAGTTTTATTCAACTTTTTCAGGATACCTAGCTCGGTGACAAAGCGTCTACGGCCTTCTCCAGCAGCCGGGTGCGTAATGAGACCCATAACAATTAACTGATCCAGGCCTCCTCTGACGAAGCTACTGGAGTCTAGCTTTGCATCTGGGAACTCGATTCCATATATAGACATCCTCAGTTCGCTGCATATTACGCGGTGAATGTAGGCTAGCGAGTTGCGCCACGTGACGGAGCGAGTAACTTTTATAAATTAGAATAAATACAACATTCTCTAAATAGTGCTAATATATTTTATTAGATTATATTTCGTTTAAAAATAACAAACGAGTGAAATAGAAGTATAAAAATAAGCGATGCAGGTAAGGATTGGGGGTTGGATCACACGGTCGTGTCTCGAACAGATGACGTTACGTTTGAACAAAAATGAAAATAGCTGATAGTCAAGATGCAGGCTAACGGGGGGGGGGGGGGGGTTGTTCCGTGGTGTTTCCAAGAGTAGAAGAAAGTGAAGCCAACAGTGTGTGTGTGTGTGTGTGTGTGTGCGTGCGGCAACAGTTTAGACGGGGTTAGCTTTACTCTTACCTAATCATGTTTTCACTGAACCTAAAGATTCATGTTTAAGCGTTCTTGGTTGTAACTGGAGATTCTTTTCCGCAAGAGTAAGATGTGCTATGTGTGGCATTTTTGTACTTCTAATAAATGGTAGTTTGGGTGTATTTGGCCTTTGAACCACAGCGCGGGGATTGGTCTGTTTAAAGGAGATAAAGTCATACACTGGGTACGTAAAACCGAAGGGATCGCAAAGTATGAAGTAGATGTTTGTGTCTATCAGCTAGGGAATATCATGACTTAGGGAAAGTCGAGTCCACCTACTCTCTAGCTCTCTATGCGCTGTACACACTCAAGCTGTGACTGTCCACTATCTTCCAGTATGTCCCCCTCGTTCCAAACGTCCCTCTAATCCCACGGAAACGTGCCAGAACATTAGAAGTGTAAGTTTTCGTGGAGATATGTGTGACAAAGTGGGGAGTAGAACGAAGTTCACCTTAAACCCAACCGTATTCATTCTCCAGCGTGACTTGGTGTATAGAGACTGTAACAGAGGATAGAAGAGAACACTACTGCCCACAACGGCTGTTAATAAATACTATCAAGCATGATAATACTCGTGTTGAAAGATTCCGCCGGCTTTTTGTCGCCGGTATCATCCGCGTCGATCGATCGCAAACTACTTATGGAGAACAGCTGACGACAGTAGTTGCATGAATACACAATGAATCAAGAGTATTTGCATACATGCAGCCAAATTATAGGGCAGCACCTGTACTTAGAGGCACCGCTTGAGTTATTCCATTAACGACATCCCATTAGCCGCGGATGGTTTTAGATGTTTTCTCAGATGAACTGTGAAACACTCGGCTAAATTATTCAAACGTTCCCAGGCCTCGTAGTTCAATTTGTTTTCTCGTTAAACAATGTTCAATTGCGGAATTTACATACCTCTTACTACTTAGTTTACAGTCCTTTTGTTATAGTTGACTTTATGTTTTTATCAAAAGAACGGCTTTATATCGTCAAAGAAATCTTTAAATAAAATCATATTATAAATTTACCCAAAGGTCAGATGCTAATGTGCCTACTGCCCCAGTAAACCATTGAGTAGCCTACACTACAATGAGCAATAAGACAAAGGACGTCTTATTTCTACTGATTGGAATAGTTTTCATTTTCTATTTAGAACAATAACCCTTCCACCAGCTTCAAATAACCAATGTCTATAATGTTCACGTTCCTCCCTGTAGACGACTGTTTCGTTATTGATATTTTCCTTTACCGACTTCAATATTTCTTTATCCTTTAATTTAATAAAACCTAAACCCACCTAGGGATTCCCTTTTCTAGTTTTCATGTGAGAGTATTTCTTCTAGAACAAGACTATTCTGAACTGAGGTGACCTGAACGAAAGACCAATACGAACGCTACCGAGTGATTTTTTTTTAAAGAGGAAGTTTATACAGGCGATACTGTCAACACTGCTTGTATTTCCAATAGTTCTTGTTTCCTATCCTCTCCATCAAGTCTCTGATTTTTCTGATCCTGGTTTATTAGTTCGCCAACAACATGTTTTATAATTCTTAATAAAGACATTATTTATGTAGAATGAAT
Source organism: Prosapia bicincta (assembly GCA_036971475.1). NCBI lineage: Eukaryota > Metazoa > Arthropoda > Insecta > Hemiptera > Cercopidae > Prosapia > Prosapia bicincta. The sequence goes on from JBAIZL010000005.1 coordinate 108,527,184, forward strand.
AATGGAAACAATTACTCACAAAACAAGCCTAATTAGAAGTTGAGGCACGCAGCCGGTTATTCCTTGTTATTCTGGGAGCGTTGTTTCACACAAGTGCCGAAACCAAACCGGTAGCAAACGCAAGACAAATTAAACCTGGAAAAGTAAATTTACTAGCGCGTAACAGGATGAGCTCGAAACAGGTGGCCAAGCTTTTATTGTTGCTAATTGTGCAGAAATCGAGGTCCGAAGGCTCGACTCTACCTAACGGGACGCGGTGACGGAGCGTGGGTGGCGCAGGAGATTAAGTGACAAGAAAGTGGGAAAGCGAGGCGTGTTGTGACAGGCTAGAAATATTGTAATGCCAATGCGCAGAATTTATTCAATTTTTTAATGTACATTAATATTTAAGCAAACAACTTTTACGCATGCGGATAACAAATGACATCATAGTGTTCATCTGAATTAAACTAACGTGTACACAATCCGTGTAAACACTAAAACTACGTCACACCTCATCACTTCATTAAAGTCTCCAGTATAATTAAAATTATATGTTGTAGTGACGTAATTGCTTCCTCATTCAAGGCGACTGACATTGATGATCCTCCAATGGGAAGCTCTTTATCTGGTTAACAGTGGACGTCTGAGTAGATAATGCAGACGTTAACCAATCGCCAGCTGATTTACAATAATTCATGTCATCACATGTGCGCCAACTGTGGCGTCTGATGGTACTGCTTCACGGAATTTCACGGCAGCGGAGACGCGGCTGGAAGATCGCGAGTTGAAGGACGTTCATGGCAGGTTAGGTAGATGACATTTGTGAGAAGAAGAAAAGCGGTTTCTTGGTGGGCAGAATTGATCACGTCAAAGGACATCAAAATATTTCATTTTGCCGATATATGTAATTTGAGGGCGGCAAAAATATAATGGAAATAATCTTCATAAAATTTGAAGTACATAGCCTATATAACTTGCATACTCGTTTAAGGTCAGGAGTATCAGAAAATATGACTCCGTGGTCCATTCCTTTATCATTTAAAATATTTTCTTTCAACTTTTACATTTTTCTTGATAAATTAAAGGGCGGATTAAAGGCATTAAAGTTTAGGGCTTATGCCTATATATTGTGTTATTTCTTATTTGCTATATTATTTATTTTTCGTTATTGTTACCAAGAGTTTATGGATTCTACATAAAAGTGGTGTACGCCGCAATTTGGAATTACAGGAGATTGCGGTTTGGTGTTGTGTTTATGGCTTGTAAAGGTTTGCTAATTTTTGAGTAGTCAACGTTATTTATATTTCTGGTAATTGTTTTATGTAGTAGTTTATTTTATTGTTTATTTTTTCCTCCGTGGTCCTCCGTGGTAAGTTGTTAATTAATTGCCTAATTTTAAGAGACATTAAACCTATCGTCAACATATATTTATTTGCCTACTTTGCCCGTTAAATTAATTCGTCCCAATAAGGTTTACTCACGCCGAGCCATAAAGTTTCGCTGTCAACGCAACCCGTTTTACGTTCCCACTGATACTGAACGCTTAATATTTCACTCATGTCCGAGAGCACTGGATTAACCCGCAGGTGTACCAACATGCGCGATATAAATATTCATGCCTCATCTTCCATACGCAACATTTGTCGATTTAACGAATCTGGGCGCGCGACTTTTCGACCTCTGCGAGAAATTGTTTCACAGTTGTTAGTGGCCTTCGCTCAGATATCGGAGGAATTTGAATACAAAACTGCATTATTTTCGGTGTGGAAACGGGTTTTTTGTCGCATTTTAAAGGGAATTTATTTCCCGTCTTTAGGATCTGCCTACGAACATCGACGCCAAAGAGTTTAAAAACAGGAATTTATATTCTGAATTAGTAAAACTTTTTTTTACGGTTTGTAAGAAATGAAAATATATTTAGATAAGCAAAATATCTACCTGCAGGCGCCTTGCTTTACAAGGGCAGGAGTAAAGAGACTTTAATGCCCAAAGTTATCCTTTTCAGGTTTGTGTCACTGTTTGAAGAAAAAGGCAAATTTAGATGAAAATTGCAGCAACTCTGTTCGGATAGCGCAGAAGCAAGTAGAGCATAACCTACTTCCAAGTACAAATATTATCTCTCCTATTTTAGGCTGAAATTAAATTATAGAATACTGAGAGCATATTTAGGGCAATTTAAACTGAATAATATAGTTCCCAAGGACGAGCATGGCGCAACCCATACTTACCAGCTCCAACAAAGGCAACAGCTGTTTGGAGCATTTCACGTAGCACTATTAGGAAACTTGCAAATCTTTAATGCTATAAATTGATGGACTATAATTGATATCGAGACTTGTGGTGTAACACTCCAGGCCAGAGACACTTGTCGACAACAATACTCTGCTGTTGCATGGACAGGTTATGTTAATGCAATATAACGCGGACATAGCAAACACAATCTCAAGGAATGTATTGTGACTGACGCGGTATCGCCCGTTATGACGTATATACAGCCACTTGTTATTTTTAATATTACAGTTTACTTAGCCCTTTCAGTTTGCGGTAACTAGAAGATACTGTCAAGGCACCGCCCTCCCGCCCCAGCAGAGATAATTGCGCGTGATGCCTAGACCGTACCGTGCCCTATCTGCTGTTCACACAGACGCATATATCTAACTATACTTAGCGATCTGTACTTATAAGGAAGATTTCGGAAATGTCCAAACACACATAGTCATACACGAACCCAACTTAAAATACACAAAGGATAACGGCTTGCCTCACTCGCAAGACAGGAGTCATCCCCCTACCTAGTTCTACCCTCCGCTAGCAATTACACTTCCTTCATCTTGCCTATATCTTGATTAAAGAAACCTTTTAGCGCCTATGTCTAGTTTTAGAAGTTGAGTGTCCGACACATCCCCTAAACCTGAGGGGTTTTATACAAAGCTTATCGATTCTCCGATCCTTTTCTGTTCCTTGACTACTAAATGGAAGCCACAAACATTATCCTGAACTTTCGCACTTGAAACTCAAAGTGAAGTTTAAAACCAATTCGTAACGTAGAGAGCAACACTGTAGTTTTTATTTTAAAATAATTTATAACCACAATAGGACTAGACTACTATTTTCCATAGTCTTTGCAGATACGCGGGGAAAAAATACCCGAATAACGAGCAATGTCATAATTGCTTCTCAAACTTTTTTCTATCACCATCGCTCATGCTTTCCCTAACCGTCATTAGAGTTTCGACACAGCGTACATCATCAATGTGGACACATTTCAGAAACACGACGCGGGTTTGGCGTGCAAGGCGCCACACGCCAATTAAACGTCGTTTCATGCAAAGTCCTAATTTCCCCGAGACATGTGCGTGACTGCCGAAACCGATGAAGTGGACCTTGCATCAGTCCGCCACCCACATCGTGAAGCCCACATCCGTTAGACACACTCATTGCTTTGTTGCTATTGGGAGATTAGCTTGTTGCTTCGAATACAGTTAGCCCATGAAACATTTCAACATTCGGGGCGTTGGTAAGGTTTAAATGCGATACAATATAAATATGGGAAATGGAAAAGGTTATTCTTAAGTAATTGCCTATTTATCGGTGGTGATTTTAACGACAGTAAAAGCCTCGCCAACGGGAGATCTACGAGCAGTGTGTATGCGCAAATCTCCTTTTGCTATTCGGGATACGACCTTACTGCGTTTTAATATATTTATTTTAATATTATAACAAGTTACATTTTTTTGCGCTATAGAAGGGTATATAACTCACGGCCATCTACCGGGGAAACTCGCTTAAAGCTTAGTATAAATTTAAAATGCACTAACATAAAGTTATCTATTGTGTTCCAGGTGAGATTAATGCTGGACTGAAACGTAGAACAGGTTGCATGGATATTAAGGCAGGTATGGTTTAAGATAAACTTGTAATAAACAATTAATTTAGTAGGCTAATATGCTACATAGGCTATAACGAACATTTTGCTTTTCTTAGCCATTACCCTTTCCAAAGGAATGCCTATAAACTTGATGATGTATAAGTTATATTTTACTACTTAATGTAACGTATTGGTAGATTTAATCACTGATGGTGGTTAAGACGCGTGTTATTTGAGCGGTGAAGCGGTTTTGTTGAGTTACTTTTGATGAATGGAAACTGTGATAAGTGGAAGGAAAGAAGTACGAAAAGACATGCTTGACCAAAATATCAGAGATGATGAAATGTTGTAACGTTTAGGGAATTTTAAAATCTATGGAAGCGATCCATTAACCGACTACAGTGAAATGTCAATGGGCGAATGTTTAGCCTAAATACACCTGTTTGGATAGACCTTATATTAAACCCTTACTAAACCGAATTGCGGAGAGCGGACAACTAACCTATCTTGGCTGATTGTTAACTCGAGCAAATTAGGTAAAATAGATTTTGGGAGTTTTACTATTTATGCTGTTTGTCCAGATACGGGAGACAAGTTGAGAGAGTAAGAATTTCAAGGGCGATTAGATTCTCGGGAGTGTTAAAAGCGTGCTTATGGCCTAGATTTAGGAGTGACATTTAACAGATACTGAGTGTATTCAACATTTGGCTAAATTTTAAAAAAAAACACAGTTATTGGAATGAAAATTGTGAAAAAACCCTACTCTAAATGGAACAACAAGAGCCATGGGGAGAATGATCGATCACAGGTAGGTTCGTTAAAAGCTAGAAAGCTACTTTGAGTAACTTCATTCATTCAAAACATATTTCTACGAGCAATGGCCTACCCATATTGTTAATGTTAACTTTACATTCGGTTACCACAGCAACATACAAATGTGCTTATTCACGTTGCCCCCTCGCCTAGGTTACTATTCATCGTTAATCTGATTTCTTTGAAATGTTTTGTCCTCTTTATGGGCAGCGCCTCGTGCCATCGCTAATCTAGTAACGGTGTTCGGTAATTAGTTATGAAGTGGCCATGTTTGGTGGTGGGCGAAGAAGGTTTCAAAGCTACGCCTGACTTTGGTATGGTCGGATTACATTGCCTTCTTAACCTCCGCCATTCTACATCTCTGCTATGCCCTTCATCTGGGTTGTAATGTCATGATGATAACTCCTTCCTCCTATCCTGTCGATCTCCATACACTTTTCTAATTCCAATTCATCTATAGTTATACTCTCCCCGATGACAATGACGGAACTCCAAAATGCGTAACTAATGAAAGCAGTTTTACACTAAAGAAAGAAGAAAACATTTGAATTAAACCCGTGTGTGTTTCTCTTGGCCGCGAGTTCTGTCTGCACAGTACAACAAGCAATGTCGTCTTGTGCACTAAGCGATAAAAACAGAGAATCTATCATTATTTATATACATTACGACACTCTTCGGTAAACCATAACTCTTTTGTCATTTAATTCTCAGCCACCTCCTTATCAGTGCTCACCCATCATTAACGCCACGACTCGGTGAATTTCCATCACTTTATTTCTGTCCACATTATCTCTACGCGTTTTCCAGAGCCGTTCAGATCGCGCCTCGATGTCTTAATGCCGTCTATAATACACTCCATCACCACAAACAGTTGCTTGACGTTCGTTTCTACCTCAGATTTGTTCGTTAAATTCTTTCATCATTTTATTTCTGTCCACATTATCTCTACCGGTTTTCAAGAGCCTTTCAGATCGCTCCTTAATATCTTAATGCCGTTTGTAATTACACTCCAATTGCTTGACGTTCATTTCTCTCTTAGATTTGTTCATTAAATTCTTTCATCAGACTTATTACAAAGAAATATTAACAGCAACAGAAAACAAGGCGTCTCATTTGAAACCTGTAACCATACGGCATTTAAAGGATGGAAACTTCCACACACACTGTTTTCGCAGGTTTTCGGAGACGTCTTTGTCGAAACACGTCGTTACGAAGGTAACTGCTTCGAAGCAAATTCCGTACAGTTTTTTTTCTTAAGTAAATATTTCTTGCCTTTCGTTCAACTGTCGGGACTGTCCTGCACCCACTCACAACAGCTGACTATCGTTACATTCCTAGCGAGTAAGCTAAAACAACACCCACCACACATTTCTTCAATATTTGTTTAACATCTTTTCAATAATATTTTAAAACATGTTTACAAACCGCCCAAGTGTTTCTCACTTGACTCCGTGGTTAGAACACCAAAGACGGGTTTTTTGATGAGTTTGCTACACTTTAACAGGCAAGAGTTTTATTTCTGGAGGTACGGCTAATCGCTTTATTACTAGGGAGCGCTCAGCTTAGAGTGAGAGTTCGAAAGTAACAGTTAAATTTACTGGAGCGATAATTAAGGGATCACAGATAAATGTTTGTATACATTTAGCTCACTCACAGATGCGGGCGCTGGACGTCTTGTCCAGAACAGCGTCTCCGCGCAACACTACAACAGATATACCATAACCTACAACACCACAAGCGCACTATACAAAGGTCTTGTCAGTCAGCCTTTACAATTTGACTTGTCTAATTTACCCTTCCAACCTGGATAAACAGCGTGCAAAGCACGTTCCCAACTCTCGGAGACACATTGGGACATTGTATTTACGATATCGGCCACGAAAGCGCTGAAACCCACCCAGCATTGTTGAACAGCTGTTTGTTTTCCGCCTAACCTATTTCTTCTTCTTCTTCACACGATCTAGTCAGCGCGAGGTATTTTATACAGCGTTTGCAGTGAAAGATTAACGTTTGTTTGTTTTTCTGATTTAGCTTTAAACTTTCAATCTGGATAGCGATAAAGTGGGTGCTTTAGCTTAGAAATGTTTTATTGAAAATTTGTTAAAGTTATTGTTAATCGTTTTCATACATTAAAGTTGTTCCTATTACACTAAAACACTTAATTTAATACTTTTTAATTAAAACTATTTTTTTGAAATACGTCAAAACGAAAAAAAGCCTGAATGAAAAAAAGTAAAGAGAATTTTTAAATTCGCGTCAGATGTCGCAATAAATAGTCGTTTTAAGCAACAGAAGAAGGCAAGCGAACCTCTAACCTTGCTTACGGAGGGATTTTAATACCTGACTAGAATGCAGCCTTACTGAAAGCTAGGCCGACTATTCAGGTTAATACATACGTAAGGAAATACTGAACAACTATAGTTAGTTAGAAGTTTTGGGTATTTCCCTTAACGTATCGTGTCATCCAACTATTCGCTTATCCGGGCTATGTACGGAAGGATATTAATACCTGACTAGGAATACAGCTTTACTGAAAGCTAGGCTGACTATTCAGGTTAATACATACCTAAGGAAATACTAAACAACTATAGTTAGTTAGAAGTTTTGGGTATTTCCCTTAACGTATCGTGTCATCCAACTATTCGCTTATCCGGGCTATGTACGGAAGGATATTAATACCTGACTAGGAATACAGCTTTACTGAAAGCTAGGCCGACTATTCAGGTTAATACATACGTAAGGAAATACTGAACAACTATAGTTAGTTAGAGGTGTTGGGTATTTTCCTTAATGTATCGTGTCATCCAACTACTCGCTTATCCGGCGCTATCTTGGTTCTGGAGAATGGCAGTTTTCCTGTATTTAAAAGTACATTCTAAACAATATAGAAGAGCTTTAAAATGTAGCAAATTTTAAATAGCGGTTAAAATGTAGAACACTACAAATACAATCTTAATTTATAAGCACAATGTGAATTTATTATATGTCAATACAAAGCCGCTAATATAATGTAAAATATGAACACGTCATCATACTCCACAATACAAGGTCAGGTTAGGTTTGATTAAACGCATTAATAACTTAAGCCTTAATGCATTATCGGGCCACAAACTATAGTCGCGGCCACATTAGCTACTTTGTATCTGTCCTTGCAAGCCACAACTAGAAAGTTACATTTCCGAGCCGTAACGACAGTCGGTCACACAGCGGGTCCATTCGTCCTGGAACAGGTGTTTGCTGTCACTTTGTCAAGCAGTAAGAGCTGATGAATGTTACAGGTGCTCAGTAGAGCTTTAGCATAGCTGTGTTGGAGGAAGCTTCCCAGAGTACGATCCGATATCTAGTAATGTTAAGGTCGCCTCTTGTTACTCACACACAGCGGGTCCATGTCGTCCTGGAACAGGTGTTTGCTGTCACTTTGTCAAGCAGTAAGAGCTGATGAATGTTACAGGTGTCCAGTAGAGCATGAGCATAGCTGTGTTGGAGGAAGCTTCCCAGAGTACGATCCGATATCTAGTAATGTTAAGGTCGCCTCTTGTTACTCACATACAGCGGGTCCATGTCGTCCTGGAACAGGTGTTTGCTGTCACTTTGTCAAGCAGTAAGAGCTGATGAATGTTACAGGTGTCCAGTAGAGCATTAGCATAGCTGTGTTGGAGGAAGCTTCCCAGGGTACGATCCGATATCTAGTAATGTTAAGGTCGCCTCTTGTTACTCACACACAGCGGGTCCATGTCGTCCTGAACAGGTGTTTGCTGTCACTTTGTCAAGCAGTAAGAGCTGATGAATGTTACAGGTGTCCAGTAGAGCATTAGCATAGCAGTGTTGGAGGAAGCTTCCCAGAGTACGATCCGATATCTAGTAATGTTAAGGTCGCCTCTTGTTACTCACATACAGCGGGTCATTGTCGTCCTGGAACAGGTGTTTGCAGTCACTTTGACAAGCAGTAAGAGCTGATGATAGTTACAGGTGTCCAGTAGACCTTTAGCATACCTGTGTTGGAGGAAGCTTCCCAGAGTACGATCCGATATCTAGTAATGTTAAGGTCGCCTCTTGTTACTCACATACAGCGGGTCCATGTCGTCCTGGAACAGGTGATTGCAGTCACTTTGTCAAGCCGTAAGAGCTGGTGAATGTTACAGGTGTCCAGTAGAGCATTAGCATACCTGTGTTGGAGGAAGCTTCCCAGAGTACGATCCGATATCTAGTAATGTTAAGGTCGCCTCTTGTTACTCACATACAGCGGGTCCATGTCGTCCTGGAACAGGTGATTGCAGTCACTTTGTCAAGCCGTAAGAGCTGATGAAAGTTACAGGTGTCCAGTAGAGCATTAGCATAGCTGTGTTGGAGGAAGCTTCCCAGGGTACGATCCGATATCTAGTAATGTTAAGGTCGCCTCTTGTTACTCACATACAGCGGGTCCATGTCGTCCTGGAACAGGTGATTGCAGTCACTTTGTCAAGCCGTAAGAGCTGATGAAAGTTACAGGTGTCCAGTAGAGCATTAGCATAGCTGTGTTGGAGGAAGCTTCCCAGGGTACGATCCGATATCTAGTAATGTTAAGGTCGCCTCTTGGTACTCACACACAGCGGGTCCATGTCGTCCTGGAACAGGTGTTTGCTGTCACTTTGTCAAGCAGTAAGAGCTGATGAAAGTTACAGGTGCTTAGTAGAGCTTTAGCATAGCTGTGTTGGAGGAAGCTTCCCAGAGTACGATCCGATATCTAGTAATGTTAAGGTCGCCTCTTGGTACTCACACACAGCGGGTCCATGTCGTCCTGGAACAGGTGTTTGCTGTCACTTTGTCAAGCAGTAAGAGCTGATGAAAGTTACAGGTGCTTAGTAGAGCTTTAGCATAGCTGTGTTGGAGGAAGCTTCCCAGAGTACGATCCGATATCTAGTAATGTTAAGGTCGCCTCTTGTTACTCACATACAGCGGGTCCATTTCGTCCTGAACAGGTGTTTGCTGTCACTTTGTCAAGCAGTAAGAGCTGATGAAAGTTACAGGTGTCCAGTAGAGCATTAGCATAGCTGTGTTGGAGGAAGCTTCCCAGAGTACGATCCGATATCTAGTAATGTTAAGGTCGCCTCTTGTTACTCACATACAGCGGGTCCATGTCGTCCTGGAACAGGTGTTTGCTGTCACTTTGTCAAGCAGTAAGAGCTGATGAATGTTACAGGTGTCAAGTAGAGCATTAGCATAGCTGTGTTGGAGGAAGCTTCCCAGAGTACGATCCGATATCTAGTAATGTTAAGGTCGCCTCTTGTTACTCACACACAGCGGGTCTATGTCGTCCTGGAACAAGTGTTTGCTGTCACTTTGTCAAGCAGTAAGAGCTGATGAATGTTACAGGTGTCCAGTAGAGCATTAGCATAGCTGTGTTGGAGGAAGCTTCCCAGAGTACGATACGATATCTAGTAATGTTAAGGTCGCCTCTTGTTACTCACATACAGCGGGTCCATGTCGTCCTGGAACAGGTGTTTGCTGTCACTTTGTCAAGCAGTAAGAGCTGATGAAAGTTACAGGTGCTTAGTAGAGCTTTAGCATAGCTGTGTTGGAGGAAGCTTCCCAGGGTACGATCCGATATCTAGTAATGTTAAGGTCGCCTCTTGGTACTCACACACAGCGGGTCCATGTCGTCCTGGAACAGGTGTTTGCTGTCACTTTGTCAAGCAGTAAGAGCTGATGAAAGTTACAGGTGCTCAGTAGAACTTTAGCATAGCTGTGTTGGAGGAAGCTTCCCAGAGTACGATCCGATATCTAGTAATGTTAAGGTCGCCTCTTGTTACTCACATACAGCGGGTCCATTTCGTCCTGAACAGGTGTTTGCTGTTACTTTGTCAAGCAGTAAGAGCTGATGAATGTTACAGGTGTCCAGTAGAGCATTAGCATAGCTGTGTTGGAGGAAGCTTCCCAGAGTACGATCCGATATCTAGTAATGTTAAGGTCGCCTCTTGTTACTCACATACAGCGGGTCCATGTCGTCCTGGAACAGGTGTTTGCTGTCACTTTGTCAAGCAGTAAGAGCTGATGAATGTTACAGGTGTCAAGTAGAGCATTAGCATAGCAGTGTTGGAGGAAGCTTCCCAGAGTACGATCCGATATCTAGTAATGTTAAGGTCGCCTCTTGGTACTCACACACAGCGGGTCCATGTCGTCCTGGAACAGGTGTTTGCTGTCACTTTGTCAAGCAGTAAGAGCTGATGAAAGTTGCAGGTACTCAGTCTGTGTTGGAGGACGCTTCCCAGGGTACGATCTGATATCTAGTAATGTTAAGGTCGCCTCTTGTTACTCACACACAGCGGGTCCATTTCGTCCTGGAACAGGTGTTTGCTGTCACTTTGTCAAGCAGTAAGAGCTGATGAAAGTTACAGGTGCTTAGTAGAGCTTTAGCATAGCTGTGTTGGAGGAAGCTTCCCAGAGTACGATCCGATATCTAGTAATGTTAAGGTCGCCTCTTGTTACTCACACACAGCGGGTCCATGTCGTCCTGGAACAGGTGTTTGCTGTCACTTTGTCAAGCAGTAAGAGCTGATGAATGTTACAGGTGTCCAGTAGAGCATTAGCATAGCTGTGTTGGAGGAAGCTTCCCAGGGTACGATCCGATATCTAGTAATGTTAAGGTCGCCTCTTGGTACTCACACACAGCGGGTCCATGTCGTCCTGGAACAGGTGTTTGCTGTCACTTTGTCAAGCAGTAAGAGCTGATGAAAGTTACAGGTGTCCAGTAGAGCATTAGCATAGCTGTGTTGGAGGAAGCTTCCCAGAGTACGATCCGATATCTAGTAATGTTAAGGTCGCCTCTTGGTACACACACACATCGGGTCCATGTCGTCCTGGAACAGGTGTTTGCTGTCACTTTGTCAAGCAGTAAGAGCTGATGAAAGTTACAGGTGTCCAGTAGAGCATTAGCATAGCTGTGTTGGAGGAAGCTTCCCAGAGTACGATCCGATATCTAGTAATGTTAAGGTCGCCTCTTGGTACTCACATACAGCGGGTCCATGTCGTCCTGGAACAGGTGTTTGCTGTCACTTTGTCAAGCAGTAAGAGCTGATGAAAGTTGCAGGTACTCAGTCTGTGTTGGAGGACGCTTCCCAGGGTACGATCTGATATCTAGTAATGTTAAGGTCGCCTCTTGTTACTCACACACAGCGGGTCCATTTCGTCCTGGAACAGGTGTTTGCTGTCACTTTGTCAAGCAGTAAGAGCTGATGAAAGTTACAGGTGCTTAGTAGAGCTTTAGCATAGCTGTGTTGGATGAAGCTTCCCAGAGTACGATCCGATATCTAGTAATGTTAAGGTCGCCTCTTGTTACTCACACACAGCGGGTCCATGTCGTCCTGGAACAGGTGTTTGCTGTCACTTTGTCAAGCAGTAAGAGCTGATGAATGTTACAGGTGTCCAGTAGAGCATTAGCATAGCTGTGTTGGAGGAAGCTTCCCAGGGTACGATCCGATATCTAGTAATGTTAAGGTCGCCTCTTGGTACTCACACACAGCGGGTCCATGTCGTCCTGGAACAGGTGTTTGCTGTCACTTTGTCAAGCAGTAAGAGCTGATGAAAGTTACAGGTGTCCAGTAGAGCATTAGCATAGCTGTGTTGGAGGAAGCTTCCCAGAGTACGATCCGATATCTAGTAATGTTAAGGTCGCCTCTTGTTACTCACATACAGCGGGTCCATGTCGTCCTGGAACAGGTGTTTGCTGTCACTTTGTCAAGCAGTAAGAGCTGATGAAAGTTACAGGTGTCCAGTAGAGCATTAGCATAGCTGTGTTGGAGGAAGCTTCCCAGAGTACGATCCGATATCTAGTAATGTTAAGGTCGCCTCTTGGTACTCACACACAGCGGGTCCATGTCGTCCTGGAACAGGTGTTTGCTGTCACTTTGTCAAGCAGTAAGAGCTGATGAATGTTACAGGTGTCCAGTAGAGCATTAGCATAGCTGTGTTGGAGAAAGCTTCCCAGGGTACGATCTGATATCTAGTAATGTTAAGGTCGCCTCTTGGTACTCACATACAGCGGGTCCATGTCGTCCTGGAACAGGTGTTTGCTGTCACTTTGTCAAGCAGTAAGAGCTGATGAATGTTACAGGTGTCCAGTAGAGCATTAGCATAGCTGTGTTGGAGGAAGCTTCCCAGAGTACGATCCGATATCTAGTAATGTTAAGGTCGCCTCTTGGTACTCACACACAGCGGGTCCATGTCGTCCTGGAACAGGTGTTTGCTGTCACTTTGTCAAGCAGTAAGAGCTGATGAATGTTACAGGTGTCCAGTAGAGCATTAGCATAGCTGTGTTGGAGGAAGCTTCCCAGAGTACGATCCGATATCTAGTAATGTTAAGGTCGCCTCTTGGTTCTCACACACAGCGGGTCCATGTCGTCCTGGAACAGGTGTTTGCTGTCACTTTGTCAAGCAGTAAGAGCTGATGAATGTTACAGGTGTCCAGTAGAGCATTAGCATAGCTGTGTTGGAGAAAGCTTCCCAGGGTACGATCTGATATCTAGTAATGTTAAGGTCGCCTCTTGGTACTCACATACAGCGGGTCCATGTCGTCCTGGAACAGGTGTTTGCTGTCACTTTGTCAAGCAGTAAGAGCTGATGAATGTTACAGGTGTCCAGTAGAGCATTAGCATAGCTGTGTTGGAGGAAGCTTCCCAGGGTACGATCCGATATCTAGTAATGTTAAGGTCGCCTCTTGGTACTCACACACAGCGGGTCCATGTCGTCCTGGAACAGGTGTTTGCTGTCACTTTGTCAAGCAGTAAGAGCTGATGAAAGTTACAGGTGTCCAGTAGAACTTTAGCATAGCTGTGTTGGAGGAAGCTTCCCAGAGTACGATCCGATATCTAGTAATGTTAAGGTCGCCTCTTGGTACACACACACATCGGGTCCATGTCGTCCTGGAACAGGTGTTTGCTGTCACTTTGTAAAGCAGTAAGAGCTGATGAAAGTTACAGGTGTCCAGTAGAGCATTAGCATAGCTGTGTTGGAGGAAGCTTCCCAGAGTACGATCCGATATCTAGTAATGTTAAGGTCGCCTCTTGTTACTCACATACAGCGGGTCCATGTCGTCCTGGAACAGGTGTTTGCTGTCACTTTGTCAAGCAGTAAGAGCTGATGAAAGTTACAGGTGTCCAGTAGAGCATTAGCATAGCTGTGTTGGAGGAAGCTTCCCAGAGTACGATCCGATATCTAGTAATGTTAAGGTCGCCTCTTGGTACTCACACACAGCGGGTCCATGTCGTCCTGGAACAGGTGTTTGCTGTCACTTTGTCAAGCAGTAAGAGCTGATGAATGTTGCAGGTGCTTAGTAGAGCTTTAGCATAGCTGTGTTGGAGGAAGCTTCCCAGAGTACGATCCGATATCTAGTAATGTTAAGGTCGCCTCTTGTTACTCACATACAGCGGGTCCATGTCGTCCTGGAACAGGTGTTTGCTGTCACTTTGTCAAGCAGTAAGAGCTGATGAAAGTTACAGGTGTCCAGTAGAGCATTAGCATAGCTGTGTTGGAGGAATCTTCCCAGAGTACGATCCGATATCTAGTAATGTTAAGGTCGCCTCTTGTTACTCACATACAGCGGGTCCATTTCGTCCTGAACAGGTGTTTGCTGTCACTTTGTCAAGCAGTAAGAGCTGATGAAAGTTACAGGTGTCCAGTAAACCTTTAGCATAGCTGTGTTGGAGGAAGCTTCCCAGAGTACGATCCGATATCTAGTAATGTTAAGGTCGCCTCTTGTTACTCACATACAGCGGGTCCATGTCGTCCTGGAACAGGTGTTTGCTGTCACTTTGTCAAGCAGTAAGAGCTGATGAATATTACAGGTGTCCAGTAGACCTTTAGCATAGCTGTGTTGGAGGAAGCTTCCCAAAGTACGATCCGATATCTAGTAATGTTAAGGTCACCTCTTGTTACTCACATACAGCGGGTCCATGTCGTCCTGGAACAGGTGATTGCAGTCACTTTGTCAAGCAGTAAGAGCTGATGAATGTTACAGGTGTCCAGTAGAGCATTAGCATAGCTGTGTTGGAGGAAGCTTCCCAGAGTACGATCCGATATCTAGTAATGTTAAGGTCGCCTCTTGTTACTCACATACAGCGGGTCTATGTCGTCCTGGAACAGGTGTTTGCTGTCACTTTGTCAAGCAGTAAGAGCTGATGAAAGTTACAGGTGTCCAGTAGAGCATTAGCATAGCTGTGTTGGAGGAAGCTTCCCAGAGTACGATCCGATATCTAGTAATGTTAAGGTCGCCTCTTGTTACTCACATACAGCGGGTCCATTTCGTCCTGAACAGGTGTTTGCTGTCACTTTGTCAAGCAGTAAGAGCTGATGAAAGTTACAGGTGTCCAGTAGAGCATTAGCATAGCTGTGTTGGAGAAAGCTTCCCAGAGTACGATCCGATATCTAGTAATGTTAAGGTCGCCTCTTGGTACTCACATACAGCGGGTCCATGTCGTCCTGGAACAGGTGTTTGCTGTCACTTTGTCAAGCAGTAAGAGCTGATGAAAGTTACAGGTGCTTAGTAGAGCTTTAGCATAGCTGTGTTGGAGGAAGCTTCCCAGAGTACGATCCGATATCTAGTAATGTTAAGGTCGCCTCTTGGTACTCACACACAGCGGGTCCATGTCGTCCTGGAACAGGTGTTTGCTGTCACTTTGTCAAGCAGTAAGAGCTGATGAATGTTACAGGTGTCCAGTAGAACTTTAGCATAGCTGTGTTGGAGGAAGCTTCCCAAAGTACGATCCGATATCTAGTAATGTTAAGGTCGCCTCTTGTTACTCACATACAGCGGGTCCATGTCGTCCTGGAACAGGTGTTTGCTGTCACTTTGTCAAGCAGTAAGAGCTGATGAAAGTTACAGGTGTCCAGTAGACCTTTAGCATAGCTGTGTTGGAGGAAGCTTCCCAAAGTACGATCCGATATCTAGTAATGTTAAGGTCGCCTCTTGTTACTCACATACAGCGGGTCCATGTCGTCCTGAACAGGTGTTTGCTGTCACTTTGTCAAGCAGTAAGAGCTGATGAATGTTACAGGTGTCCAGTAGAACTTTAGCATAGCTGTGTTGGAGGAAGCTTCCCAGGGTACGATCCGATATCTAGTAATGTTAAGGTCGCCTCTTGTTACTCACATACAGCGGGTCCATTTCGTCCTGAACAGGTGTTTGCTGTCACTTTGTCAAGCAGTAAGAGCTGATGAAAGTTACAGGTGCTCAGTAGAACTTTAGCATAGCTGTGTTGGAGGAAGCTTCCCAGGGTACGATCCGATATCTAGTAATGTTAAGGTCGCCTCTTGTTACTCACATACAGCGGGTCCATTTCGTCCTGAACAGGTGTTTGCTGTCACTTTGTCAAGCAGTAAGAGCTGATGAAAGTTACAGGTGCTCAGTAGAACTTTAGCATAGCTGTGTTGGAGGAAGCTTCCCAGAGTACGATCCGATATCTAGTAATGTTAAGGTCGCCTCTTGTTACTCACATACAGCGGGTCCATGTCGTCCTGGAACAGGTGATTGCAGTCACTTTGTCAAGCAGTAAGAGCTGATGAAAGTTACAGGTGCTCAGTAGAGCTTTAGCATAGCTGTGTTGGAGGAAGCTTCCCAGAGTACGATCCGATATCTAGTAATGTTAAGGTCGCCTCTTGTTACTGACACACAGCGGGTCCATTTCGACCTGGAACAGGTGTTTGCTGTCACTTTGTCAAGCAGTAAGAGCTGATGAAAGTTACAGGTGCTCAGTAGAACTTTAGCATACCTGTGTTGGAGGAAGCTTCCCAGAGTACGATCCGATATCTAGTAATGTTAAGGTCGCCTCTTGTTACTCACATACAGCGGGTCCATTTCGTCCTGAACAGGTGTTTGCTGTCACTTTGTCAAGCAGTAAGAGCTGATGAAAGTTACAGGTGCTCAGTAGAACTTTAGCATACCTGTGTTGGAGGAAGCTTCCCAGGGTACGATCCGATATCTAGTAATGTTAAGGTCGCCTCTTGTTACATACAGCGGGTCCATGTCGTCCTGAACAGGTGTTTGCTGTCACTTTGTCAAGCAGTAAGAGCTGATGAAAGTTACAGGTGCTCAGTAGAACTTTAGCATAGCTGTGTTGGAGGAAGCTTCCCAGAGTACGATCCGATATCTAGTAATGTTAAGGTCGCCTCTTGTTACTCACATACAGCGGGTCCATTTCGTCCTGAACAGGTGTTTGCTGTCACTTTGTCAAGCAGTAAGAGCTGATGAAAGTTACAGGTGCTCAGTAGAACTTTAGCATAGCTGTGTTGGAGGAAGCTTCCCAGGGTACGATCCGATATCTAGTAATGTTAAGGTCGCCTCTTGTTACTCACATACAGCGGGTCCATTTCGTCCTGAACAGGTGTTTGCTGTCACTTTGTCAAGCAGTAAGAGCTGATGAATGTTACAGGTGTCCAGTAGAGCATTAGCATAGCTGTGTTGGAGGAAGCTTCCCAGAGTACGATCCGATATCTAGTAATGTTAAGGTCGCCTCTTGGTACACACACACATCGGGTCCATGTCGTCCTGGAACAGGTGTTTGCTGTCACTTTGTCAAGCAGTAAGAGCTGATGAAAGTTACAGGTGTCCAGTAGAGCATTAGCATAGCTGTGTTGGAGGAAGCTTCCCAGAGTACGATCCGATATCTAGTAATGTTAAGGTCGCCTCTTGTTACTCACATACAGCGGGTCCATGTCGTCCTGAACAGGTGTTTGCTGTCACTTTGTCAAGCAGTAAGAGCTGATGAAAGTTACAGGTGCTCAGTAGACCTTTAGCATAGCTGTGTTGGAGGAAGCTTCCCAGAGTACGATCCGATATCTAGTAATGTTAAGGTCGCCTCTTGTTACATACAGCGGGTCCATGTCGTCCTGGAACAGGTGTTTGCTGTCACTTTGTCAAGCAGTAAGAGCTGATGAAATTTACAGGTATCCAGTAGAGCATTAGCATAGCTGTGTTGGAGGAAGCTTCCCAGAGTACGATCCGATATCTAGTAATGTTAAGGTCGCCTCTTGTTACTCACATACAGCGGGTCCATGTCGTCCTGGAACAGGTGTTTGCTGTCACTTTGTCAAGCAGTAAGAGCTGATGAAATTTACAGGTATCCAGTAGAGCATTAGCATAGCTGTGTTGGAGGAAGCTTCCCAGAGTACGATCCGATATCTAGTAATGTTAAGGTCGCCTCTTGGTACTCACACACAGCGGGTCCATGTCGTCCTGGAACAGGTGTTTGCTGTCACTTTGTCAAGCAGTAAGAGCTGATGAAATTTACAGGTATCCAGTAGAGCATTAGCATAGCTGTGTTGGAGGAAGCTTCCCAGAGTACGATCCGATATCTAGTAATGTTAAGGTCGCCTCTTGGTACTCACACACAGCGGGTCCATGTCGTCCTGGAACAGGTGTTTGCTGTTACTTTGTCAAGCAGTAAGAGCTGATGAAAGTTACAGGTGTCCAGTAGAGCATTAGCATAGCTGTGTTGGAGGAAGCTTCCCAGAGTACGATCCGATATCTAGTAATGTTAAGGTCGCCTCTTGGTACTCACACACAGCGGGTCCATTTCGTCCTGGAACAGGTGTTTGCTGTTACTTTGTCAAGCAGTAAGAGCTGATGAAAGTTACAGGTGTCCAGTAGAGCATTAGCATAGCTGTGTTGGAGGAAGCTTCCCAGAGTACGATCCGATATCTAGTAATGTTAAGGTCGCCTCTTGGTACTCACACACAGCGGGTCCATTTCGTCCTGGAACAGGTGTTTGCTGTTACTTTGTCAAGCAGTAAGAGCTGATGAAAGTTACAGGTGTCCAGTAGAGCATTAGCATAGCTGTGTTGGAGGAAGCTTCCCAGAGTACGATCCGATATCTAGTAATGTTAAGGTCGCCTCTTGTTACTCACATACAGCGGGTCCATGTCGTCCTGGAACAGGTGTTTGCTGTCACTTTGTCAAGCAGTAAGAGCTGATGAAAGTTACAGGTGTCCAGTAGAGCATTAGCATAGCTGTGTTGGAGGAAGCTTCCCAGAGTACAATCCGATATCTAGTAATGTTAAGGTCGCCTCTTGTTACTCACATACAGCGGGTCCATTTCGTCCTGGAACAGGTGTTTGCTGTTACTTTGTCAAGCAGTAAGAGCTGATGAAAGTTACAGGTGTCCAGTAGAGCATTAGCATAGCTGTGTTGGAGGAAGCTTCCCAGAGTACGATCCGATATCTAGTAATGTTAAGGTCGCCTCTTGTTACTCACATACAGCGGGTCCATGTCGTCCTGGAACAGGTGTTTGCTGTCACTTTGTCAAGCAGTAAGAGCTGATGAAAGTTACAGGTGTCCAGTAGAGCATTAGCATAGCTGTGTTGGAGGAAGCTTCCCAGAGTACGATCCGATATCTAGTAATGTTAAGGTCGCCTCTTGGTACTCACATACAGCGGGTCCATGTCGTCCTGGAACAGGTGTTTGCTGTCACTTTGTCAAGCAGTAAGAGCTGATGAATGTTACAGGTGTCCAGTAGACCTTTAGCATAGCTGTGTTGGAGGAAGCTTCCCAGAGTACGATCCGATATCTAGTAATGTTAAGGTCGCCTCTTGTTACTCACATACAGCGGGTCCATGTCGTCCTGGAACAGGTGTTTGCTGTCACTTTGTCAAGCAGTAAGAGCTGATGAATGTTACAGGTGTCCAGTAGACCTTTAGCATAGCTGTGTTGGAGAAAGCTTCCCAGAGTACGATCCGATATCTAGTAATGTTAAGGTCGCCTCTTGTTACTCACATACAGCGGGTCATTGTCGTCCTGGAACAGGTGTTTGCAGTCACTTTGACAAGCAGTAAGAGCTGATGAAAGTTACAGGTGTCCAGTAGACCTTTAGCATAGCTGTGTTGGAGAAAGCTTCCCAGAGTACGATCCGATATCTAGTAATGTTAAGGTCGCCTCTTGTTACTCACATACAGCGGGTCCATTTCGTCCTGAACAGGTGTTTGCTGTCACTTTGTCAAGCAGTAAGAGCTGATGAAAGTTACAGGTGCTCAGTAGAACTTTAGCATAGCTGTGTTGGAGGAAGCTTCCCAGGGTACGATCCGATATCTAGAAATTGTTAAGGTCGCCTCTTGTTACTCACATACAGCGGGTCCATGTCGTCCTGGAACAGGTGTTTGCTGTCACTTTGTCAAGCAGTAAGAGCTGATGAAAGTTACAGGTGCTTAGTAGAGCTTTAGCATAGCTGTGTGAGAGGAAGCTTCCCAGGGTACGATCCGATATCTAGTAATGTTAAGGTCGCCTCTTGTTACTCACATACAGCGGGTCCATGTCGTCCTGAACAGGTGTTTGCTGTCACTTTGTCAAGCAGTAAGAGCTGATGAAAGTTACAGGTGTCCAGTAGACCTTTAGCATAGCTGTGTTGGAGAAAGCTTCCCAGAGTACGATCCGATATCTAGTAATGTTAAGGTCGCCTCTTGTTACTCACATACAGCGGGTCCATGCGGTGGGAGACTCTCTGGCCGATATGTTTAAAGCACTGCTTCACATAGGGAGCACGAGATTGCTATTCCAACATAGGAAAGTAGAATTTAAATTATAATATGGAAACCCGAGATCACGAGAGTTCTTTAATACTCCTTGACCTAGACATTTATGGAATACATCCTTCACCTCTTACAACGGACCATCCTCCCCAGACAGAAACTTTCTCTTAGCATCTTATGTTATATTTGTGTTAAAAATTCAACCTTCTTAACAAGTACGAGTATAATTCATAAAATGAGAACTATGTACCCTTTTTATTTCCTGTGGTGCTCCTCCCTCAAGCCGCGTGTTCAGAGATCCTAGATAGGTCTAGTTAGTTTAGCAATGAGGTCCTTACGTTAGGCGCTAAAGTATCCCGCAAGGACAATTTCGCCGTACTAACTCGCTGGACACTCTTCTGCCAACGAGGATCCTTCGACAGAAAGCGTTATTCGTCTCCTCGTCTGGATAGTCCAACTGGATATAATAGTAACCCTTAGAAATAAATGTAAGAAAGGCATTGTTCTCGCAGTCACTTAAGAATTCGCCCATCATTTTTTAAAGTTATGGAAAATATAAAACATTTTCAATTTTTCCGTTTCCCTTAAATTATTCTTACTCCTCTCAAGCATTAGGAAATTTTCGGTAATAGTTCTGAAACCATTTTTGTGGTCAAGCAAGGTGCTGTACTGTAAAGGGAGTAATTTAATCTTTTCTCTGCCCCCTGCTTTTCTATTATTATTTTCCCCATCCACTACCATTATATAGATCTGGATGTATAAATATAGACAGTAGGGTACGTAGACAGCAATAAGAGAATGAAAACTTAATATAGCAATCTGATACCAAACAAAATGTGCCACACAACTAAAAATATTAATAAAACCATTTAAAGAAATCTTTGCAAACTTATATTTGCAGCACTAAGCGGCGATTTGCCGGAAGCTTCGGCTCGTCTTTTCGGTGAATGTTAAGCTGGGTAAGAAAGAGAGTATAGAATACTTGGAACATTCTAGCGGCTAAAGTGGAATAATGCTGATAGCAGAAGCCGCACTTCATACGGTAGCAAATCAGGGAGACTTTAATAGACAGACAAGTCTGAAGGACGTTATAATCGACAGTAGTGTTATTTGGGCGTTTGTCTGAGGTTTGTTTTACACAACAATTGGCCACAAACCGATTCTGTTGCACTGGTGTTTGTGTTGGGGTAGAGCGCAATCAATCAAACCTGTGACGAGCTTCTCTGACGAGTGATTAATCACGGCCGTCGAGCGGCTAATTGCCACAGTAAACAGATTTGCCAGGGCCGTAATGCGATTCCTTTGGGCGTTAGGGGTGTTGGGTAGGAGGATGGTCTTAGTTCCAGCGGCAACCGACGCGTGCGACTACAGCTAACGAAAGCGAGAGAACGGGAAACCTCCAGTAGAGCCGAACTATCTACAAATCTAATTTTTAACAGCCACAAATATTTTTTTGGTGGTTTAAATTCTTTTAACGAATTCATTATAATGATAATCGATAATTGAAGGCCGCAGAATCTAATTCGATGTATGAAAAGACATAAGTTATCTACTGTACATTATGTTGGTATCATCTTCTTCAACCTTTGCAAAGGATTTATGATGACAATGTAAGCACATATGATATACAGACTGGAAGAGGGCGATGGTTTCGGCTTGGCTGACTTAGTTAAACACATTATTTATCGCATTTCCACCTGTCTCCATCCTGTCTGTTTATCGTGATCTGCTTAAGGGTTTGTTAGGTCTTTAACCTATACATTCTTGGACATGGCTGTTCGTGTTTTAAGGCCACTGGCACCTGTAAGAAGATATTTTTATTGCTTGCGTCTTTTGTATCAACCGTACGGCGTTACCTCTTCCTACCTTCCCCTTAGTCGTGTTTAATAGAAGAAACTCTCCATCCTTCCTTTCCTAATGATCGTTTCCTCTCCCCCATTAACATATATTTTCTCTCTATCGTTCCATTTAGACCTCGTATAACTCACCATAAACGTATCCAACAGTAATCAAATGTTTCATTTCCTATTACAAAAAATAACTTAAAAAATTAGTCGCTCACGATCTTTAAATTAAATACCACCAAAACGTCACACTTACAGAGGCTTCTTGCAATTACGAAAGTATTCTACCAGGGCTTTCTAGATTAATACAGATAGAACGTTTGTACCGAAGGCGGATTAGCGATTTCCGGTCACGCTCGCAACGGCCTGCTTGATCTCGTCACCCAAACTGGTTGCACCGGGAGTCGTGTTCGCCAGTAATTAAGCCGAACTCTTATTTTCAACAGTTTAATGGGATTTTGGGTTTACAAGAGTCCCCCTATTGCCATATATAGGGCCTATAGCGTAACTCACATGATGATATTTTGCTCAGGCAGATAAAATCACAGCCTTTTTACGAGGAATTTCATTCTAGCGAAAAATACCACGTTTCGTTGGTTTCGGACGTGGTTGGAGTGACGTAAGTATTAAACTAAAGGCTAGTTTGGCGTTGACACAGTAGACAATACGCCTCATGTTACAGCGCCTTGGTACTGCACTATATGTATCCATGTAGATGTACACT
The DNA here is from genome assembly GCA_036971475.1 of Prosapia bicincta. Taxonomy (NCBI): domain Eukaryota; kingdom Metazoa; phylum Arthropoda; class Insecta; order Hemiptera; family Cercopidae; genus Prosapia; species Prosapia bicincta. The sequence continues at coordinate 108,549,904 of JBAIZL010000005.1, forward strand.
TAGAACCCACGACTACACTTATTCGAAGCACCGAATGGATTTATACAGCGACTTGGTTCTGCAGTATATGTATGCATGTAGATGTACACTCAGAACCCTCGACTACCCTTATTCCAAGCACCGCATGGATTTATACAGGGACTTGGTTCTGCAGTATATGTATGCATGTAGATGTACACTTAGAACCCTCGACTACCCTTATTCCAAGCACCGCATGGATTTATACAGCGCTTCGGTATTGCAGTATATGTATGCATGTAGATGTACACTTAGAACCCTCGCCTGCCCTTATTCCAAGCACCGCACGGATTTATACAGCGCCTTGGTTCTGCAGTATATGTATGCATGTAGATGTACACATAGAACCCTCGCCTGCCCTTATTCCAAGCACCGCACGGATTTATACAGCGCCTTGGTTCTGCAGTATATGTATGCATGTAGATGTACACTTAGAACCCTCGACTGCCCTTATTCCAAGCACCGCACGGATTTATACAGCGCTTCGGTATTGCAGTATATGTATGCATGTAGATGTACACTTAGAACCCTCGACTACCCTTATTCCAAGCACCGCATGGATTTATACAGCGCTTCGGTATTGCAGTATATGTATGCATGTAGATGTACACTTAGAACCCTCGACTACCCTTATTCCAAGCACAGCACGGATGTATACAGCGCTTCGGTTCTGCAGTATATGTATGCATGTAGATGTACACTTAGAACCCTCGACTACCCTTATTCCAAGCACCGCACGGATTTATACAGCGCTTCGGTATTGCAGTATATGTATGCATGTAGATGTACACTTAGAACCCTCGCCTGCCCTTATTCCAAGCACAGCACGGATGTATACAGGGACTTGGTACTGCACTATATGTATGCATGTAGATGTACACTCAGAACCCTCGACTACCCTTATTCCAAGCACCGCACGGATTTATACAGCGCTTCGGTATTGCAGTATATGTATGCATGTAGATGTACACTTAGAACCCTCGCCTGCCCTTATTCCAAGCACAGCACGGATGTATACAGGGACTTGGTACTGCACTATATGTATGCATGTAGATGTACACTCAGAACCCTCGACTACCCTTATTCCAAGCACCGCATGGATTTATAAAGCACCTTGGTTCTGCAGTATATGTATGCATGTAGATGTACACTTAGAACCCTCGACTACCCTTATTCCAAGCACCGCACGGATTTATACAGCGCTTCGGTACTGCACTATATGTATGCATGTAGATGTACACTTAGAACCCTCGCCTGCCCTTATTCCAAGCACAGCACGGATGTATACAGGGACTTGGTACTGCACTATATGTATGCATGTAGATGTACACTCAGAACCCTCGACTACCCTTATTCCAAGCACCGCATGGATTTATACAGGGACTTGGTTCTGCAGTATATGTATGCATGTAGATGTACACTTAGAACCCTCGACTACCCTTATTCCAAGCACCGCATGGATTTATACAGCGCTTCGGTATTGCAGTATATGTATGCATGTAGATGTACACTTAGAACCCTCGACTGCCCTTATTCCAAGCACCGCATGGATTTATACAGCGCTTCGGTTCTGCAGTATATGTATGCATGTAGATGTACACTTAGAACCCTCGACTGCCCTTATTCCAAGCACCGCATGGATTTATACAGCGCTTCGGTTCTGCAGTATATGTATGCATGTAGATGTACACTTAGAACCCTCGACTGCCCTTATTCCAAGCACCGCACGGATTTATACAGCGCCTTGGTTCTGCAGTATATGTATGCATGTAGATGTACACTTAGAACCCTCGACTGCCCTTATTCCAAGCACCGCATGGATTTATACAGCGCTTCGGTTCTGCAGTATATGTATGCATGTAGATGTACACTTAGAACCCTCGACTGCCCTTATTCCAAGCACCGCACGGATTTATACAGCGCTTCGGTTCTGCAGTATATGTATGCATGTAGATGTACACTTAGAACCCTCGACTGCCCTTATTCCAAGCACCGCATGGATTTATACAGCGCTTCGGTTCTGCAGTATATGTATGCATGTAGATGTACACTTAGAACCCTCGACTGCCCTTATTCCAAGCACCGCATGGATTTATACAGCGCTTCGGTTCTGCAGTATATGTATGCATGTAGATGTACACTTAGAACCCTCGCCTGCCCTTATTCCAAGCACCGCACGGATTTATACAGCGCCTTGGTTCTGCAGTATATGTATGCATGTAGATGTACACTTAGAACCCTCGCCTGCCCTTATTCCAAGCACCGCATGGATTTATACAGCGCCTTGGTTCTGCAGTATATGTATGCATGTAGATGTACACTTAGAACCCTCGACTGCCCTTATTCCAAGCACCGCACGGATGTATACAGCGCTTCGGTATTGCAGTATATGTATGCATGTAGATGTACACTTAGAACCCTCGCCTGCCCTTATTCCAAGCACCGCACGGATGTATACAGCGCCTTGGTTCTATGTATGCATGTAGATGTACACATAGAACCCTCGACTGCCCTTATTCCAAGCACCGCACGGATGTATACAGCGCTTCGGTATTGCAGTATATGTATGCATGTAGATGTACACTTAGAACCCTCGCCTGCCCTTATTCCAAGCACCGCACGGATGTATACAGCGCTTCGGTATTGCAGTATATGTATGCATGTAGATGTACACATAGAACCCTCGACTGCCCTTATTCCAAGCACCGCATGGATTTATACAGCGCCTTGGTTCTGCAGTATATGTATGCATGTAGATGTACACTCAGAACCCTCGCCTGCCCTTATACCAAGCACCGCATGGATTTATACAGCGCCTTGGTTCTGCAGTATATGTATGCATGTAGATGTACACATAGAACCCTCGACTGCCCTTATTCCAAGCACCGCATGGATTTATACAGCGCCTTGGTTCTGCAGTATATGTATGCATGTAGATGTACACTTAGAACCCTCGCCTGCCCTTATTCCAAGCACCGCACGGATGTATACAGCGCTTCGGTATTGCAGTATATGTATGCATGTAGATGTACACATAGAACCCTCGACTGCCCTTATTCCAAGCACCGCATGGATTTATACAGCGCCTTGGTTCTGCAGTATATGTATGCATGTAGATGTACACTCAGAACCCTCGCCTGTCCTTATTCCAAGCACCGCACGGATGTATACAGCGCTTCGGTATTGCAGTATATGTATGCATGTAGATGTACACTTAGAACCCTCGCCTGCCCTTATTCCAAGCACCGCATGGATGTATACAGCGCTTCGGTATTGCAGTATATGTATGCATGTAGATGTACACTTAGAACCCTCGCCTGCCCTTATTCCAAGCACCGCATGGATGTATACAGCGCTTCGGTATTGCAGTATATGTATGCATGTAGATGTACACTTAGAACCCTCGCCTGCCCTTATTCCAAGCACCGCATGGATGTATACAGCGCTTCGGTATTGCAGTATATGTATGCATGTAGATGTACACTTAGAACCCTCGCCTGCCCTTATTCCAAGCACCGCATGGATGTATACAGCGCTTCGGTATTGCAGTATATGTATGCATGTAGATGTACACTTAGAACCCTCGCCTGCCCTTATTCCAAGCACCGCATGGATGTATACAGCGCTTCGGTATTGCAGTATATGTATGCATGTAGATGTACACTTAGAACCCTCGCCTGCCCTTATTCCAAGCACCGCATGGATGTATACAGCGCTTCGGTATTGCAGTATATGTATGCATGTAGATGTACACTTAGAACCCTCGCCTGCCCTTATTCCAAGCACCGCATGGATGTATACAGCGCTTCGGTATTGCAGTATATGTATGCATGTAGATGTACACTTAGAACCCTCGCCTGCCCTTATTCCAAGCACCGCATGGATGTATACAGCGCTTCGGTATTGCAGTATATGTATGCATGTAGATGTACACTTAGAACCCTCGCCTGCCCTTATTCCAAGCACCGCATGGATGTATACAGCGCTTCGGTATTGCAGTATATGTATGCATGTAGATGTACACTTAGAACCCTCGCCTGCCCTTATTCCAAGCACCGCATGGATGTATACAGCGCTTCGGTATTGCAGTATATGTATGCATGTAGATGTACACTTAGAACCCTCGCCTGCCCTTATTCCAAGCACCGCATGGATGTATACAGCGCTTCGGTATTGCAGTATATGTATGCATGTAGATGTACACTTAGAACCCTCGCCTACCCTTATTCCAAGCACCGCATGGATTTATACAGCGCTTCGGTATTGCAGTATATGTATGCATGTAGATGTACACTTAGAACCCTCGCCTGCCCTTATTCCAAGCACCGCATGGATTTATACAGGGACTTGGTTCTGCAGTATATGTATGCATGTAGATGTACACTTAGAACCCTCGACTACCCTTATTCCAAGCACCGCATGGATTTATACAGCGCTTCGGTATTGCAGTATATGTATGCATGTAGATGTACACTTAGAACCCTCGCCTGCCCTTATTCCAAGCACCGCATGGATTTATACAGCGCCTTGGTTCTGCAGTATATGTATGCATGTAGATGTACACTTAGAACCCTCGACTGCCCTTATTCCAAGCACCGCACGGATGTATACAGCGCTTCGGTATTGCAGTATATGTATGCATGTAGATGTACACTTAGAACCCTCGCCTGCCCTTATTCCAAGCACCGCACGGATGTATACAGCGCCTTGGTTCTATGTATGCATGTAGATGTACACATAGAACCCTCGACTGCCCTTATTCCAAGCACCGCACGGATGTATACAGCGCTTCGGTATTGCAGTATATGTATGCATGTAGATGTACACTTAGAACCCTCGCCTGCCCTTATTCCAAGCACCGCACGGATGTATACAGCGCTTCGGTATTGCAGTATATGTATGCATGTAGATGTACACATAGAACCCTCGACTGCCCTTATTCCAAGCACCGCATGGATTTATACAGCGCCTTGGTTCTGCAGTATATGTATGCATGTAGATGTACACTCAGAACCCTCGCCTGCCCTTATACCAAGCACCGCACGGATTTATACAGCGCCTTGGTTCTGCAGTATATGTATGCATGTAGATGTACACATAGAACCCTCGACTGCCCTTATTCCAAGCACCGCATGGATTTATACAGCGCCTTGGTTCTGCAGTATATGTATGCATGTAGATGTACACTTAGAACCCTCGACTGCCCTTATTCCAAGCACCGCACGGATGTATACAGCGCTTCGGTATTGCAGTATATGTATGCATGTAGATGTACACTTAGAACCCTCGCCTGCCCTTATTCCAAGCACCGCACGGATGTATACAGCGCCTTGGTTCTATGTATGCATGTAGATGTACACATAGAACCCTCGACTGCCCTTATTCCAAGCACCGCACGGATGTATACAGCGCTTCGGTATTGCAGTATATGTATGCATGTAGATGTACACTTAGAACCCTCGCCTGCCCTTATTCCAAGCACCGCACGGATGTATACAGCGCTTCGGTATTGCAGTATATGTATGCATGTAGATGTACACATAGAACCCTCGACTGCCCTTATTCCAAGCACCGCATGGATTTATACAGCGCCTTGGTTCTGCAGTATATGTATGCATGTAGATGTACACTCAGAACCCTCGCCTGCCCTTATACCAAGCACCGCACGGATTTATACAGCGCTTCGGTACTGCACTATATGTATGCATGTAGATGTACACATAGAACCCTCGACTGCCCTTATTCCAAGCACCGCATGGATGTATACAGCGCTTCGGTATTGCAGTATATGTATGCATGTAGATGTACACTCAGAACCCTCGCCTGCCCTTATTCCAAGCACCGCACGGATGTATACAGCGCTTCGGTATTGCAGTATATGTATGCATGTAGATGTACACTTAGAACCCTCGCCTGCCCTTATTCCAAGCACCGCACGGATGTATACAGCGCTTCGGTATTGCAGTATATGTATGCATGTAGATGTACACATAGAACCCTCGACTGCCCTTATTCCAAGCACCGCATGGATTTATACAGCGCCTTGGTTCTGCAGTATATGTATGCATGTAGATGTACACTCAGAACCCTCGCCTGTCCTTATTCCAAGCACCGCACGGATGTATACAGCGCTTCGGTATTGCAGTATATGTATGCATGTAGATGTACACTTAGAACCCTCGCCTGCCCTTATTCCAAGCACCGCACGGATGTATACAGCGCCTTGGTTCTGCAGTATATGTATGCATGTAGATGTACACATAGAACCCTCGACTGCCCTTATACCAAGCACCGCATGGATTTATACAGCGCCTTGGTTCTGCAGTATATGTATGCTTGTAGATGTACACTTAGAACCCTCGCCTGCCCTTATTCCAAGCACCGCACGGATTTATACAGCGCCTTGGTTCTGCAGTATATGTATGCATGTAGATGTACACTTAAAACCCTCGACTGCCTTATTCCAAGCACCGCACGGATTTATACAGTGCCTTGGTTCTGCAGTATATGTATGCATGTAGATGTACACTTAGAACCCTCGCCTGCCCTTATTCCAAGCACCGCATGGATTTATATAGCGCCTTGGTTCTGCAGTATATGTATGCATGTAGATGTACACTTAGAACCCTATACTGCCATTATTCCAAGTACCGCACGGATTTATACAGCGCCTTGGTTCTGCAGTATATGTATGCATGTAGATGTACACTTAGAACCCTAGACTGCCATTATTCCAAGCACCGCACGGATTTATACAGCGCCTTGGTTCTGCAGTATATGTATGCATGTAGATGTACACTTAGAACCCTAGACTGCCATTATTCCAAGCACCGCACGGATTTATACAGCGCCTTGGTTCTGCAGTATATGTATGCATGTAGATGTACACTTACAACCCTAGACTGCCATTATTCCAAGTACCGCACGGATTTATACAGCGCCTTGGTTCTGCAGTATATGTATGCATGTAGATGTACACTTAGAACCCTCGACTGCCCTTATTCCAAGCACCGCACGGATTTATACAGCGCCTTGGTTCTGCAGTATATGTATGCATGTAGATGTACACTTAGAACCCTCGCCTGCCCTTATTCCAAGCACCGCACGGATTTATACAGCGACTTGGTTCTGCAGTATATGTATGCATGTAGATGTAGACTTAGAATCCTCGACTACCCTTATTCGAAGCACCACATGGATTTATACAGCGACTTGGTTCTGCAGTATATGTATGCATGTAGATGTAGACTTAGAATCCTCGACTACCCTTATTCGAAGCACCACATGGATTTATACAGCGCCTTGGTTCTGCAGTATATGTATCCATGTAGATGTACACTTAGAACCCTCGACTGCCCTTATTCCAAGCACCGCACGGATTTATACAGCGCCTTGGTTCTGCAGTATATGTATGCATATAGATGTACACTTAGAAACCTCGCCTGCCCTTATTCCAAGTACCGCACGGATTTATACAGCGCCTTGGTTCTGCAGTATATGTATGCATGTATATGTACACTTAGAACCCTCGACTGCCCTTATTCCAAGCACCGCACGGATTTATACAGCGCCTTGGTTCTGCAGTATATGTATGCATATAGATGTACACTTAGAACCCTCGCCTGCCCTTATTCCAAGCACCGCACGGATTTATACAGCGCCTTGGTTCTGCAGTATATGTATGCATGTAGATGTACACATAGAACCCTCGCCTGCCCTTATTCCAAGCACCGCACGGATTTATACAGCGCCTTGGTTCTGCAGTATATGTATGCATGTAGATGTACACTCAGAACCCTCGACTACCCTTATTCCAAGCACCGCATGGATTTATACAGGGACTTGGTTCTGCAGTATATGTATGCATGTAGATGTACACTTAGAACCCTCGACTGCCCTTATACCAAGCACCGCACGGATTTATACAGCGCCTTGGTTCTGCAGTATATGTATGCATGTAGATGTACACTTAGAACCCTCGCCTGCCCTTATTCCAAGCACCGCATGGATTTATACAGCGCCTTGGTTCTGCAGTATATGTATGCATGTAGATGTACACTTAGAACCCTCGACTGCCCTTATTCCAAGCACCGCATGGATTTATACAGCGCCTTGGTTCTGCAGTATATGTATGCATGTAGATGTACTCTTAGAACCCTCGACTGCCCTTATTCCAAGCACCGCACGGATTTATACAGCGCCTTGGTTCTGCAGTATATGTATGCATGTAGATGTACACTTAGAACCCTCGCCTGCCCTTATACCAAGCACCGCACGGATTTATACAGCGCCTTGGTTCTGCAGTATATGTATGCATGTAGATGTACACTCAGAACCCTCGACTGCCCTTATTCCAAGCACCGCATGGATTTATACAGCGCCTTGGTTCTGCAGTATATGTATGCATGTAAATGTACACTCAGAACCCTCGACTGCCCTTATTCCAAGCACCGCATGGATTTATACAGCGCCTTGGTTCTGCAGTATATGTATGCATGTAGATGTACACTTAGAACCCTCGCCTGCCCTTATTCCAAGCACCGCATGGATTTATACAGCGCCTTGGTTCTGCAGTATATGTATGCATGTAGATGTACACTTAGAACCCTCGACTGCCCTTATTCCAAGCACCGCATGGATTTATACAGCGCCTTGGTTCTGCAGTATATGTATGCATGTAGATGTACACTTAGAACCCTCGCCTGCCCTTATTCCAAGCACCGCATGGATTTATACAGCGCCTTGGTTCTGCAGTATATGTATGCATGTAGATGTACACTCAGAACCCTCGACTGCCCTTATTCCAAGCACCGCACGGATTTATACAGCGCCTTGGTTCTGCAGTATATGTATGCATGTAGATGTACACTTAGAACCCTCGCCTGCCCTTATACCAAGCACCGCACGGATTTATACAGCGCCTTGGTTCTGCAGTATATGTATGCATGTAGATGTACACTTAGATCCCTCGACTGCCCTTATTCCAAGCACCGCATGGATTTATACAGCGCCTTGGTTCTGCAGTATATGTATGCATGTAGATGTACACTTAGAACCCTCGACTGCCCTTATTCTAAGCACCGCATGGATTTATACAGCGCCTTGGTTCTGCAGTATATGTATGCATGTAGATGTACACTTAGAACCCTCGACTGCCCTTATTCCAAGCACCGCACGGATTTATACAGCGCCTTGGTTCTGCAGTATATGTATGCATGTAGATGTACACTTAGAACCCTCGACTGCCCGTATTCCAAGCACCGCACGGATTTATACAGCGCCTTGGTTCTGCAGTATATGTATGCGTGTAGATGTACACTTAGAACCCTCGACTGCCCTTATTCCAAGCACCGCATGGATTTATACAGCGCCTTGGTTCTGCAGTATATGTATGCATGTAGATGTACACTTAGAACCCTCGACTGCCCTTATTCCAAGCACCGCACGGATTTATACAGCGCCTTGGTTCTGCAGTATATGTATGCATGTAGATGTACACTGAGAACCCTCGACTGCCCTTATTCCAAGCACCGCACGGATTTATACAGCGCCTTGGTTCTGCAGTATATGTATGCATGTAGATGTACACTTAGAACCCTCGACTGCCCTTATTCCAAGCACCGCACGGATGTATACAGCGCTTCGGTATTGCAGTATATGTATGCATGTAGATGTACACATAGAACCCTCGACTGCCCTTATTCCAAGCACCGCATGGATTTATACAGCGCCTTGGTTCTGCAGTATATGTATGCATGTAGATGTACACTCAGAACCCTCGACTACCCTTATTCCAAGCACCGCACGGATTTATACAGCGCCTTGGTTCTGCAGTATATGTATGCATGTAGATGTACACATAGAACCCTCGACTGCCCTTATTCCAAGCACCGCATGGATTTATACAGCGCCTTGGTTCTGCAGTATATGTATGCATGTAGATGTACACTTAGAACCCTCGACTGCCCTTATTCCAAGCACCGCACGGATGTATACAGCGCTTCGGTATTGCAGTATATGTATGCATGTAGATGTACACTTAGAACCCTCGCCTGCCCTTATTCCAAGCACCGCACGGATGTATACAGCGCCTTGGTTCTATGTATGCATGTAGATGTACACATAGAACCCTCGACTGCCCTTATTCCAAGCACCGCACGGATGTATACAGCGCTTCGGTATTGCAGTATATGTATGCATGTAGATGTACACTTAGAACCCTCGCCTGCCCTTATTCCAAGCACCGCACGGATGTATACAGCGCTTCGGTATTGCAGTATATGTATGCATGTAGATGTACACATAGAACCCTCGACTGCCCTTATTCCAAGCACCGCATGGATTTATACAGCGCCTTGGTTCTGCAGTATATGTATGCATGTAGATGTACACTCAGAACCCTCGCCTGCCCTTATACCAAGCACCGCACGGATTTATACAGCGCTTCGGTACTGCACTATATGTATGCATGTAGATGTACACATAGAACCCTCGACTGCCCTTATTCCAAGCACCGCATGGATGTATACAGCGCTTCGGTATTGCAGTATATGTATGCATGTAGATGTACACTCAGAACCCTCGCCTGCCCTTATTCCAAGCACCGCACGGATGTATACAGCGCTTCGGTATTGCAGTATATGTATGCATGTAGATGTACACTTAGAACCCTCGCCTGCCCTTATTCCAAGCACCGCACGGATGTATACAGCGCTTCGGTATTGCAGTATATGTATGCATGTAGATGTACACATAGAACCCTCGACTGCCCTTATTCCAAGCACCGCATGGATTTATACAGCGCCTTGGTTCTGCAGTATATGTATGCATGTAGATGTACACTCAGAACCCTCGCCTGTCCTTATTCCAAGCACCGCACGGATGTATACAGCGCTTCGGTATTGCAGTATATGTATGCATGTAGATGTACACTTAGAACCCTCGCCTGCCCTTATTCCAAGCACCGCACGGATGTATACAGCGCCTTGGTTCTGCAGTATATGTATGCATGTAGATGTACACATAGAACCCTCGACTGCCCTTATACCAAGCACCGCATGGATTTATACAGCGCCTTGGTTCTGCAGTATATGTATGCTTGTAGATGTACACTTAGAACCCTCGCCTGCCCTTATTCCAAGCACCGCACGGATTTATACAGCGCCTTGGTTCTGCAGTATATGTATGCATGTAGATGTACACTTAAAACCCTCGACTGCCTTATTCCAAGCACCGCACGGATTTATACAGTGCCTTGGTTCTGCAGTATATGTATGCATGTAGATGTACACTTAGAACCCTCGCCTGCCCTTATTCCAAGCACCGCATGGATTTATATAGCGCCTTGGTTCTGCAGTATATGTATGCATGTAGATGTACACTTAGAACCCTATACTGCCATTATTCCAAGTACCGCACGGATTTATACAGCGCCTTGGTTCTGCAGTATATGTATGCATGTAGATGTACACTTAGAACCCTAGACTGCCATTATTCCAAGCACCGCACGGATTTATACAGCGCCTTGGTTCTGCAGTATATGTATGCATGTAGATGTACACTTAGAACCCTAGACTGCCATTATTCCAAGCACCGCACGGATTTATACAGCGCCTTGGTTCTGCAGTATATGTATGCATGTAGATGTACACTTACAACCCTAGACTGCCATTATTCCAAGTACCGCACGGATTTATACAGCGCCTTGGTTCTGCAGTATATGTATGCATGTAGATGTACACTTAGAACCCTCGACTGCCCTTATTCCAAGCACCGCACGGATTTATACAGCGCCTTGGTTCTGCAGTATATGTATGCATGTAGATGTACACTTAGAACCCTCGCCTGCCCTTATTCCAAGCACCGCACGGATTTATACAGCGACTTGGTTCTGCAGTATATGTATGCATGTAGATGTAGACTTAGAATCCTCGACTACCCTTATTCGAAGCACCACATGGATTTATACAGCGACTTGGTTCTGCAGTATATGTATGCATGTAGATGTAGACTTAGAATCCTCGACTACCCTTATTCGAAGCACCACATGGATTTATACAGCGCCTTGGTTCTGCAGTATATGTATCCATGTAGATGTACACTTAGAACCCTCGACTGCCCTTATTCCAAGCACCGCACGGATTTATACAGCGCCTTGGTTCTGCAGTATATGTATGCATATAGATGTACACTTAGAAACCTCGCCTGCCCTTATTCCAAGTACCGCACGGATTTATACAGCGCCTTGGTTCTGCAGTATATGTATGCATGTATATGTACACTTAGAACCCTCGACTGCCCTTATTCCAAGCACCGCACGGATTTATACAGCGCCTTGGTTCTGCAGTATATGTATGCATATAGATGTACACTTAGAACCCTCGCCTGCCCTTATTCCAAGCACCGCACGGATTTATACAGCGCCTTGGTTCTGCAGTATATGTATGCATGTAGATGTACACATAGAACCCTCGCCTGCCCTTATTCCAAGCACCGCACGGATTTATACAGCGCCTTGGTTCTGCAGTATATGTATGCATGTAGATGTACACTCAGAACCCTCGACTACCCTTATTCCAAGCACCGCATGGATTTATACAGGGACTTGGTTCTGCAGTATATGTATGCATGTAGATGTACACTTAGAACCCTCGACTGCCCTTATACCAAGCACCGCACGGATTTATACAGCGCCTTGGTTCTGCAGTATATGTATGCATGTAGATGTACACTTAGAACCCTCGCCTGCCCTTATTCCAAGCACCGCATGGATTTATACAGCGCCTTGGTTCTGCAGTATATGTATGCATGTAGATGTACACTTAGAACCCTCGACTGCCCTTATTCCAAGCACCGCATGGATTTATACAGCGCCTTGGTTCTGCAGTATATGTATGCATGTAGATGTACTCTTAGAACCCTCGACTGCCCTTATTCCAAGCACCGCACGGATTTATACAGCGCCTTGGTTCTGCAGTATATGTATGCATGTAGATGTACACTTAGAACCCTCGCCTGCCCTTATACCAAGCACCGCACGGATTTATACAGCGCCTTGGTTCTGCAGTATATGTATGCATGTAGATGTACACTCAGAACCCTCGACTGCCCTTATTCCAAGCACCGCATGGATTTATACAGCGCCTTGGTTCTGCAGTATATGTATGCATGTAAATGTACACTCAGAACCCTCGACTGCCCTTATTCCAAGCACCGCATGGATTTATACAGCGCCTTGGTTCTGCAGTATATGTATGCATGTAGATGTACACTTAGAACCCTCGCCTGCCCTTATTCCAAGCACCGCATGGATTTATACAGCGCCTTGGTTCTGCAGTATATGTATGCATGTAGATGTACACTTAGAACCCTCGACTGCCCTTATTCCAAGCACCGCATGGATTTATACAGCGCCTTGGTTCTGCAGTATATGTATGCATGTAGATGTACACTTAGAACCCTCGCCTGCCCTTATTCCAAGCACCGCATGGATTTATACAGCGCCTTGGTTCTGCAGTATATGTATGCATGTAGATGTACACTCAGAACCCTCGACTGCCCTTATTCCAAGCACCGCACGGATTTATACAGCGCCTTGGTTCTGCAGTATATGTATGCATGTAGATGTACACTTAGAACCCTCGCCTGCCCTTATACCAAGCACCGCACGGATTTATACAGCGCCTTGGTTCTGCAGTATATGTATGCATGTAGATGTACACTTAGATCCCTCGACTGCCCTTATTCCAAGCACCGCATGGATTTATACAGCGCCTTGGTTCTGCAGTATATGTATGCATGTAGATGTACACTTAGAACCCTCGACTGCCCTTATTCTAAGCACCGCATGGATTTATACAGCGCCTTGGTTCTGCAGTATATGTATGCATGTAGATGTACACTTAGAACCCTCGACTGCCCTTATTCCAAGCACCGCACGGATTTATACAGCGCCTTGGTTCTGCAGTATATGTATGCATGTAGATGTACACTTAGAACCCTCGACTGCCCGTATTCCAAGCACCGCACGGATTTATACAGCGCCTTGGTTCTGCAGTATATGTATGCGTGTAGATGTACACTTAGAACCCTCGACTGCCCTTATTCCAAGCACCGCATGGATTTATACAGCGCCTTGGTTCTGCAGTATATGTATGCATGTAGATGTACACTTAGAACCCTCGACTGCCCTTATTCCAAGCACCGCACGGATTTATACAGCGCCTTGGTTCTGCAGTATATGTATGCATGTAGATGTACACTGAGAACCCTCGACTGCCCTTATTCCAAGCACCGCACGGATTTATACAGCGCCTTGGTTCTGCAGTATATGTATGCATGTAGATGTACACTTAGAACCCTCGACTGCCCTTATTCCAAGCACCGCACGGATTTATACAGCGCCTTGGTTCTGCAGTATATGTATGCATGTAGATGTACACTTAGAACCCTCGACTGCCCTTATTCCAAGCACCGCACGGATTTATACAGCGCCTTGGTTCTGCAGTATATGTATGCATGTAGATGTACACTTAGAACCCTCGCCTGCCCTTATTCCAAGCACCGCACGGATTTATACAGCGCCTTGGTTCTGCAGTATATGTATGCATGTAGATGTACACTTAGAACCCTCGCCTGCCCTTATTCCAAGCACCGCACGGATTTATACAGCGCCTTGGTTCTGCAGTATATGTATGCATGTAGATGTACACTTAGAACCCTCGACTGCCCTTATTCCAAGCACCGCACGGATTTATACAGCGCCTTGGTTCTGCAGTATATGTATGCATGTAGATGTACACTTAGAACCCTCGCCTGCCCTTATTCCAAGCACCGCACGGATTTATACAGCGCCTTGGTTCTGCAGTATATGTATGCATGTAGATGTACACTTAGAACCCTCGACTGCCCTTATTCCAAGCACCGCACGGATTTATACAGCGCCTTGGTTCTGCAGTATATGTATGCATGTAGATGTACACTTAGAACCCTCGACTGCCCTTATTCCAAGCACCGCACGGATTTATACAGCGCCTTGGTTCTGCAGTATATGTATGCATGTAGATGTACACTTAGAACCCTCGCCTGCCCTTATACCAAGCACAGCACGGATGTATACAGCGCTTCGGTACTGCACTATATGTATGCATGTAGATGTACACATTGAACCCTCGCCTGCCCTTATTCCAAGCACCGCATGGATGTATACAGCGCTTCGGTACTGCACTATATGTATGCATGTAGATGTACACTCAGAACCCTCGACTACCCTTATTCCACGCACCGCACGGATGTATACAGCGCTTCGGTATTGCAGTATATGTATGCATGTAGATGTACACATAGAACCCTCGCCTGCCCTTATTCCAAGCACCGCATGGATGTATACAGCGCTTCGGTACTGCACTATATGTATGCATGTAGATGTACACATAGAACCCTCGCCTGCCCTTATTCCAAGCACCGCATGGATGTATACAGCGCTTCGGTACTGCACTATATGTATGCATGTAGATGTACACTCAGAACCCTCGCCTGCCCTTATTCCAAGCACCGCATGGATGTATACAGCGCTTCGGTACTGCACTATATGTATGCATGTAGATGTACACATAGAACCCTCGCCTGCCCTTATTCCAAGCACCGCATGGATGTATACAGCGCTTCGGTACTGCACTATATGTATGCATGTAGATGTACACTCAGAACCCTCGACTACCCTTATTCCAAGCACAGCACGGATGTATACAGCGCTTCGGTTCTGCAGTATATGTATGCATGTAGATGTACACTTAGAACCCTCGCCTGCCCTTATTCCAAGCACAGCACGGATGTATACAGCGCTTCGGTTCTGCAGTATATGTATGCATGTAGATGTACACTTAGAACCCTCGCCTGCCCTTATTCCAAGCACAGCACGGATGTATACAGCGCTTCGGTTCTGCAGTATATGTATGCATGTAGATGTACACTTAGAACCCTCGCCTGCCCTTATTCCAAGCACAGCACGGATGTATACAGCGCTTCGGTATTGCAGTATATGTATGCATGTAGATGTACACTTAGAACCCTCGCCTGCCCTTATTCCAAGCACAGCACGGATGTATACAGCGGTTCGGTTCTGCAGTATATGTATGCATGTAGATGTACACTTAGAAACCTCGCCTGCCCTTATTCCAAGCACAGCACGGATGTATACAGCGCTTCGGTATTGCAGTATATGTATGCATGTAGATGTACACTTAGAACCCTCGCCTGCCCTTATTCCAAGCACAGCACGGATGTATACAGCGGTTCGGTTCTGCAGTATATGTATGCATGTAGATGTACACTTAGAAACCTCGCCTGCCCTTATTCCAAGCACAGCACGGATGTATACAGCGGTTCGGTTCTGCAGTATATGTATGCATGTAGATGTACACTTAGAAACCTCGCCTGCCCTTATTCCAAGCACAGCACGGATGTATACAGCGCTTCGGTATTGCAGTATATGTATGCATGTAGATGTACACTTAGAACCCTCGCCTGCCCTTATTCCAAGCACAGCACGGATGTATACAGCGGTTCGGTTCTGCAGTATATGTATGCATGTAGATGTACACTTAGAACCCTCGCCTGCCCTTATTCCAAGCACAGCACGGATGTATACAGCGGTTCGGTTCTGCAGTATATGTATGCATGTAGATGTACACTTAGAAACCTCGCCTGCCCTTATTCCAAGCACAGCACGGATGTATACAGCGCTTCGGTATTGCAGTATATGTATGCATGTAGATGTACACTTAGAACCCTCGCCTGCCCTTATTCCAAGCACAGCACGGATGTATACAGCGCTTCGGTATTGCAGTATATGTATGCATGTAGATGTACACTTAGAACCCTCGCCTGCCCTTATTCCAAGCACAGCACGGATGTATACAGCGGTTCGGTTCTGCAGTATATGTATGCATGTAGATGTACACTTAGAAACCTCGCCTGCCCTTATTCCAAGCACCGCATGGATGTATACAGCGCTTCGGTTCTGCAGTATATGTATGCATGTAGATGTACACTCAGAACCCTCGACTACCCTTATTCCAAGCACCGCATGGATTTATACAGCGCCTTGGTTCTGCAGTATATGTATGCATGTAGATGTACACTTAGAACCCTCGACTGCCCTTATTCCAAGCACCGCACGGATGTATACAGCGCTTCGGTATTGCAGTATATGTATGCATGTAGATGTACACTCAGAACCCTCGACTACCCTTATTCCAAGCACCGCATGGATGTATACAGCGCTTCGGTTCTGCAGTATATGTATGCATGTAGATGTACACTCAGAACCCTCGACTACCCTTATTCCAAGCACCGCACGGATGTATACAGCGCTTCGGTTCTGCAGTATATGTATGCATGTAGATGTACACTCAGAACCCTCGACTACCCTTATTCCAAGCACCGCACGGATGTATACAGCGCTTCGGTTCTGCAGTATATGTATGCATGTAGATGTACACTCAGAACCCTCGACTACCCTTATTCCAAGCACCGCACGGATGTATACAGCGCTTCGGTTCTGCAGTATATGTATGCATGTAGATGTACACTCAGAACCCTCGACTACCCTTATTCCAAGCACCGCATGGATGTATACAGCGCTTCGGTACTGCACTATATGTATGCATGTAGATGTACACTTAGAACCCTCGCCTGCCCTTATTCCAAGCACAGCACGGATGTATACAGCGCTTCGGTTCTGCAGTATATGTATGCATGTAGATGTACACTCAGAACCCTCGACTACCCTTATTCCAAGCACCGCACGGATGTATACAGCGCTTCGGTTCTGCAGTATATGTATGCATGTAGATGTACACTCAGAACCCTCGACTACCCTTATTCCAAGCACCGCATGGATGTATACAGCGCTTCGGTACTGCACTATATGTATGCATGTAGATGTACACTTAGAACCCTCGCCTGCCCTTATTCCACGCACCGCACGGATGTATACAGCGCTTCGGTATTGCACTATATGTATGCATGTAGATGTACACTTAGAACCCTCGCCTGCCCTTATTCCAAGCACAGCACGGATGTATACAGCGCTTCGGTTCTGCAGTATATGTATGCATGTAGATGTACACTCAGAACCCTCGACTACCCTTATTCCAAGCACCGCACGGATGTATACAGCGCTTCGGTTCTGCAGTATATGTATGCATGTAGATGTACACTTAGAACCCTCGCCTGCCCTTATTCCAAGCACCGCACGGATGTATACAGCGCCTTGGTTCTGCAGTATATGTATGCATGTAGATGTACACTTAGAACCCTCGACTGCCCTTATTCCAAGCACAGCACGGATGTATACAGCGCTTCGGTACTGCACTATATGAATGCATGTAGATGTACACTTAGAACCCTCGACTAACCTTATTCCAAGCACCGCACGGATGTATACAGCGCTTCGGTTCTGCAGTATATGTATGCATGTAGATGTACACTCAGAACCCTCGACTACCCTTATTCCAAGCACCGCATGGATGTATACAGCGCTTCGGTTCTGCAGTATATGTATGCATGTAGATGTACACTCAGAACCCTCGACTACCCTTATTCCAAGCACCGCATGGATGTATACAGCGCTTCGGTTCTGCAGTATATGTATGCATGTAGATGTACACTTAGAACCCTCGCCTGCCCTTATTCCAAGCACAGCACGGATGTATACAGCGCTTCGGTTCTGCAGTATATGTATGCATGTAGATGTACACTCAGAACCCTCGACTACCCTTATTCCAAGCACCGCACGGATGTATACAGCGCTTCGGTTCTGCAGTATATGTATGCATGTAGATGTACACTTAGAACCCTCGCCTGCCCTTATTCCAAGCACAGCACGGATGTATACAGCGCTTCGGTTCTGCAGTATATGTATGCATGTAGATGTACACTCAGAACCCTCGACTACCCTTATTCCAAGCACCGCATGGATGTATACAGCGCTTCGGTTCTGCAGTATATGTATGCATGTAGATGTACACTCAGAACCCTCGACTACCCTTATTCCAAGCACCGCATGGATGTATACAGCGCTTCGGTTCTGCAGTATATGTATGCATGTAGATGTACACTTAGAACCCTCGCCTGCCCTTATTCCAAGCACAGCACGGATGTATACAGCGCTTCGGTTCTGCAGTATATGTATGCATGTAGATGTACACTCAGAACCCTCGACTACCCTTATTCCAAGCACCGCACGGATGTATACAGCGCTTCGGTTCTGCAGTATATGTATGCATGTAGATGTACACTTAGAACCCTCGCCTGCCCTTATTCCAAGCACAGCACGGATGTATACAGCGCTTCGGTTCTGCAGTATATGTATGCATGTAGATGTACACTCAGAACCCTCGACTACCCTTATTCCAAGCCCCGCACGGATGTATACAGCGCTTCGGTTCTGCAGTATATGTATGCATGTAGATGTACACTCAGAACCCTCGACTACCCTTATTCCAAGCACCGCACGGATGTATACAGCGCTTCGGTTCTGCAGTATATGTATGCATGTAGATGTACACTCAGAACCCTCGACTACCCTTATTCCAAGCACCGCACGGATGTATACAGCGCTTCGGTTCTGCAGTATATGTATGCATGTAGATGTACACTCAGAACCCTCGACTACCCTTATTCCAAGCACCGCATGGATGTATACAGCGCTTCGGTACTGCACTATATGTATGCATGTAGATTTACACTTAGAACCCTCGCCTGCCCTTATTCCAAGCACCGCACGGATTTATAAAGCACCTTGGTTCTGCAGTATATGTATGCATGTAGATGTACACTTAGAACCCTCGCCTGCCCTTATTCCAAGCACAGCACGGATGTATACAGCGCTTCGGTTCTGCAGTATATGTATGCATGTAGATGTACACTCAGAACCCTCGACTACCCTTATTCCAAGCACCGCACGGATGTATACAGCGCTTCGGTATTGCAGTATATGTATGCATGTAGATGTACACTCAGAACCCTCGACTGCCCTTATTCCAAGCACCGCATGGATTTATACAGCGCCTTGGTTCTGCAGTATATGTATGCATGTAGATGTACACTTAGAACCCTCGACTGCCCTTATTCCAAGCACCGCATGGATGTATACAGCGCTTCGGTTCTGCAGTATATGTATGCATGTAGATGTACACTCAGAACCCTCGACTACCCTTATTCCAAGCACCGCACGGATGTATACAGCGCTTCGGTATTGCAGTATATGTATGCATGTAGATGTACACTCAGAACCCTCGACTACCCTTATTCCAAGCACCGCATGGATGTATACAGCGCTTCGGTATTGCAGTATATGTATGCATGTAGATGTACACATAGAACCCTCGACTACCCTTATTCCAAGCACCGCATGGATGTATACAGCGCTTCGGTTCTGCAGTATATGTATGCATGTAGATGTACACTCAGAACCCTCGACTACCCTTATTCCAAGCACCGCATGGATGTATACAGCGCTTCGGTACTGCACTATATGTATGCATGTAGATGTACACTTAGAACCCTCGCCTGCCCTTATTCCAAGCACAGCACGGATGTATACAGCGCTTCGGTTCTGCAGTATATTTATGCATGTAGATGTACACTCAGAACCCTCGACTACCCTTATTCCAAGCACCGCATGGATTTATACAGGGACTTGGTTCTGCAGTATATGTATGCATGTAGATGTACACTTAGAACCCTCGACTGCCCTTATTCCAAGCACAGCACGGATGTATACAGCGCTTCGGTATTGCAGTATATGTATGCATGTAGATGTACACATAGAACCCTCGACTACCCTTATTCCAAGCACAGCACGGATGTATACAGCGCTTCGGTTCTGCACTATATGTATGCATGTAGATGTACACTCAGAACCCTCGACTACCCTTATTCCAAGCACCGCATGGATTTATACAGGGACTTGGTTCTGCAGTATATGTATGCATGTAGATGTACACTTAGAACCCTCGACTGCCCTTATTCCAAGCACCGCACGGATTTATAAAGCACCTTGGTTCTGTAGTATATGTATGCATGTAGATTTACACTTAGAACCCTCGACTGCCCTTATTCCAAGCACCGCACGGATGTTTACAGCGCCTTGGTTCTATGTATGTATGTAGATGTACACTTAGAACCCTCGCCTGCCCTTATACCAAGCACCGCACGGATTTATACAGCGCCTTGGTTCTGCAGTATATGTATGCATGTAGATGTACACTTAGAACCCTCGACTGCCCTTATTCCAAGCACCGCACGGATTTATACAGCGCCTTGGTTCTGCAGTATATGTATGCATGTAGATGTACACTTAGAACCCTCGCCTGCCCTTATACCAAGCACCGCATGGATTTATATAGCGCCTTGGTTCTGCAGTATATGTATGCATGTAGATGTACACTTAGAACCCTCGCCTGCCCTTATTCCAAGCACCGCATGGATGTATACAGCGCTTCGGTATTGCAGTATATGTATGCATGTAGATGTACACTGAGAACCCTCGACTACCCTTATTCCAAGCACCGCATGGATGTATACAGCGCTTCGGTATTGCAGTATATGTATGCATGTAGATGTACACTTAGAACCCTCGACTACCCTTATTCCAAGCACAGCACGGATGTATACAGCGCTTCGGTACTGCACTATATGTATGCATGTAGATGTACACATAGAACCCTCGACTGCCCTTATTCCAAGCACCGCACGGATGTATACAGCGCCTTGGTTCTGCAGTATATGTATGCATGTAGATGTACACTTAGAACCCTCGCCTGCCCTTATTCCAAGCACCGCACGGATGTATACAGCGCTTCGGTATTGCAGTATATGTATGCATGTAGATGTACACTCAGAACCCTCGACTACCCTTATTCCAAGCACCGCAAGGATGTATACAGCGCTTCGGTTCTGCAGTATATGTATGCATGTAGATGTACACTCAGAACCCTCGACTACCCTTATTCCACGCACCGCACGGATGTATACAGCGCTTCGGTACTGCACTATATGTATGCATGTAGATGTACACTCAGAACCCTCGACTACCCTTATTCCAAGCACCGCACGGATGTATACAGCGCTTCGGTACTGCACTATATGTATGCATGTAGATGTACACTCAGAACCCTCGACTACCCTTATTCCAAGCACCGCACGGATTTATAAAGCACCTTGGTTCTGCAGTATATGTATGCATGTAGATGTACACTTAGAACCCTCGCCTGCCCTTATTCCAAGCACCGCACGGATTTATACAGCGCCCTGGTTCTGCAGTATATGTATGCATGTAGATGTACACTTAGAACCCTCGCCTGCCCTTATTCCAAGCACCGCATGGATGTATACAGCGCTTCGGTACTGCACTATATGTATGCATGTAGATGTACACTCAGAACCCTCGACTACCCTTATTCCAAGCACCGCACGGATTTATAAAGCACCTTGGTTCTGCAGTATATGTATGCATGTAGATGTACACTTAGAACCCTCGCCTGCCCTTATTCCAAGCACCGCACGGATTTATACAGCGCCCTGGTTCTGCAGTATATGTATGCATGTAGATGTACACTTAGAACCCTCGCCTGCCCTTATTCCAAGCACCGCATGGATGTATACAGCGCTTCGGTACTGCACTATATGTATGCATGTAGATGTACACTCAGAACCCTCGACTACCCTTATTCCAAGCACCGCACGGATGTATACAGCGCTTCGGTACTGCACTATATGTATGCATGTAGATGTACACTTAGAACCCTCGACTACCCTTATTCCAAGCACCGCACGGATGTATACAGCGCTTCGGTACTGCACTATATGTATGCATGTAGATGTACACTCAGAACCCTCGACTACCCTTATTCCAAGCACCGCACGGATGTATACAGCGCTTCGGTACTGCACTATATGTATGCATGTAGATGTACACTTAGAACCCTCGCCTGCCCTTATTCCACGCACCGCACGGATGTATACAGCGCTTCGGTACTGCACTATATGTATGCATGTAGATGTACACTTAGAACCCTCGCCTGCCCTTATTCCAAGCACCGCACGGATGTATACAGCGCCTTGGTTCTGCAGTATATGTATGCATGTAGATGTACACTCAGAACCCTCGACTACCCTTATTCCAAGCACCGCATGGATGTATACAGCGCTTCGGTACTGCACTATATGTATGCATGTAGATGTACACTCAGAACCCTCGACTACCCTTATTCCAAGCACCGCATGGATGTATACAGCGCTTCGGTACTGCACTATATGTATGCATGTAGATGTACACTCAGAACCCTCGACTACCCTTATTCCAAGCACCGCATGGATGTATACAGCGCTTCGGTACTGCACTATATGTATGCATGTAGATGTACACTCAGAACCCTCGACTACCCTTATTCCAAGCACCGCACGGATGTATACAGCGCTTCGGTACTGCACTATATGTATGCATGTAGATGTACACTCAGAACCCTCGACTACCCTTATTCCAAGCACCGCATGGATGTATACAGCGCTTCGGTACTGCACTATATGTATGCATGTAGATGTACACTCAGAACCCTCGACTACCCTTATTCCACGCACCGCACGGATGTATACAGCGCTTCGGTACTGCACTATATGTATGCATGTAGATGTACACTCAGAACCCTCGACTACCCTTATTCCAAGCACCGCACGGATGTATACAGCGCTTCGGTACTGCACTATATGTATGCATGTAGATGTACACTCAGAACCCTCGACTACCCTTATTCCAAGCACCGCACGGATTTATAAAGCACCTTGGTTCTGCAGTATATGTATGCATGTAGATGTACACTTAGAACCCTCGCCTGCCCTTATTCCAAGCACCGCACGGATTTATACAGCGCCCTGGTTCTGCAGTATATGTATGCATGTAGATGTACACTTAGAACCCTCGCCTGCCCTTATTCCAAGCACCGCATGGATGTATACAGCGCTTCGGTACTGCACTATATGTATGCATGTAGATGTACACTTAGAACCCTCGCCTGCCCTTATTCCAAGCACCGCATGGATTTATACAGCGCCTTGGTACTGCACTATATGTATGCATGTAGATGTACACTTAGAACCCTCGCCTGCCCTTATTCCAAGCACCGCATGGATGTATACAGCGCTTCGGTACTGCACTATATGTATGCATGTAGATGTACACTCAGAACCCTCGACTACCCTTATTCCAAGCACCGCACGGATTTATAAAGCACCTTGGTTCTGCAGTATATGTATGCATGTAGATGTACACTTAGAACCCTCGCCTGCCCTTATTCCAAGCACCGCACGGATGTATACAGCGCTTCGGTATTGCAGTATATGTATGCATGTAGATGTACACTCAGAACCCTCGCCTGCCCTTATTCCAAGCACCGCATGGATGTATACAGCGCTTCGGTACTGCACTATATGTATGCATGTAGATGTACACTTAGAAACCTCGCCTGCCCTTATTCCAAGCACCGCACGGATGTATACAGCGCTTCGGTTCTGCAGTATATGTATGCATGTAGATGTACACTCAGAACCCTCGACTACCCTTATTCCAAGCACCGCACGGATTTATAAAGCACCTTGGTTCTGCAGTATATGTATGCATGTAGATGTACACTTAGAACCCTCGCCTGCCCTTATTCCAAGCACCGCACGGATTTATACAGCGCCCTGGTTCTGCAGTATATGTATGCATGTAGATGTACACTTAGAACCCTCGCCTGCCCTTATTCCAAGCACCGCATGGATGTATACAGCGCTTCGGTACTGCACTATATGTATGCATGTAGATGTACACTCAGAACCCTCGACTACCCTTATTCCAAGCACCGCATGGATGTATACAGCGCTTCGGTACTGCACTATATGTATGCATGTAGATGTACACTCAGAACCCTCGACTACCCTTATTCCAAGCACCGCACGGATTTATAAAGCACCTTGGTTCTGCAGTATATGTATGCATGTAGATGTACACTCAGAACCCTCGACTGCCCTTATTCCACGCACCGCACGGATGTATACAGCGCTTCGGTACTGCAGTATATGTATGCATGTAGATGTACACTTAGAACCCTCGACTACCCTTATTCCAAGCACCGCACGGATGTATACAGCGCTTCGGTACTGCACTATATGTATGCATGTAGATGTACACTTAGAACCCTCGACTACCCTTATTCCAAGCACCGCACGGATGTATACAGCGCTTCGGTACTGCACTATATGTATGCATGTAGATGTACACTTAGAACCCTCGACTACCCTTATTCCAAGCACCGCATGGATGTATACAGCGCTTCGGTACTGCACTATATGTATGCATGTAGATGTACACTTAGAACCCTCGACTACCCTTATTCCAAGCACCGCACGGATGTATACAGCGCTTCGGTACTGCACTATATGTATGCATGTAGATGTACACTCAGAACCCTCGCCTGCCCTTATTCCAAGCACCGCATGGATGTATACAGCGCTTCGGTACTGCACTATATGTATGCATGTAGATGTACACTTAGAACCCTCGACTACCCTTATTCCAAGCACCGCACGGATGTATACAGCGCTTCGGTACTGCACTATATGTATGCATGTAGATGTACACTCAGAACCCTCGCCTGCCCTTATTCCAAGCACCGCATGGATGTATACAGCGCTTCGGTACTGCACTATATGTATGCATGTAGATGTACACTTAGAACCCTCGACTACCCTTATTCCAAGCACCGCACGGATGTATACAGCGCTTCGGTACTGCACTATATGTATGCATGTAGATGTACACTCAGAACCCTCGACTACCCTTATTCCAAGCACCGCACGGATTTATAAAGCACCTTGGTTCTGCAGTATATGTATGCATGTAGATGTACACTTAGAACCCTCGCCTGCCCTTATTCCAAGCACCGCATGGATGTATACAGCGCTTCGGTACTGCACTATATGTATGCATGTAGATGTACACTCAGAACCCTCGACTACCCTTATTCCAAGCACCGCACGGATTTATAAAGCACCTTGGTTCTGCAGTATATGTATGCATGTAGATGTACACTCAGAACCCTCGACTGACCTTATTCCACGCACCGCACGGATGTATACAGCGCTTCGGTACTGCACTATATGTATGCATGTAGATGTACACTCAGAACCCTCGACTACCCTTATTCCAAGCACAGCACGGATGTATACAGCGCTTCGGTACTGCACTATATGTATGCATGTAGATGTACACTCAGAACCCTCGACTACCCTTATTCCAAGCACCGCACGGATGTATACAGCGCTTCGGTATTGCAGTATATGTATGCATGTAGATGTACACTCAGAACCCTCGACTACCCTTATTCCAAGCACCGCACGGATGTATACAGCGCTTCGGTACTGCACTATATGTATGCATGTAGATGTACACTCAGAACCCTCGACTACCCTTATTCCAAGCACCGCACGGATGTATACAGCGCTTCGGTATTGCAGTATATGTATGCATGTAGATGTACACTCAGAACCCTCGACTACCCTTATTCCAAGCACCGCACGGATGTATACAGCGCTTCGGTATTGCAGTATATGTATGCATGTAGATGTACACTCAGAACCCTCGACTGCCCTTATTCCACGCACCGCACGGATGTATACAGCGCTTCGGTATTGCAGTATATGTATGCATGTAGATGTACACTCAGAACCCTCGACTACCCTTATTCCAAGCACCGCACGGATGTATACAGCGCTTCGGTACTGCACTATATGTATGCATGTAGATGTACACTCAGAACCCTCGACTACCCTTATTCCAAGCACCGCACGGATGTATACAGCGCTTCGGTACTGCACTATATGTATGCATGTAGATGTACACTCAGAACCCTCGACTACCCTTATTCCAAGCACCGCACGGATGTATACAGCGCTTCGGTATTGCAGTATATGTATGCATGTAGATGTACACTCAGAACCCTCGACTACCCTTATTCCAAGCACCGCACGGATGTATACAGCGCTTCGGTACTGCACTATATGTATGCATGTAGATGTACACTCAGAACCCTCGACTACCCTTATTCCAAGCACCGCACGGATGTATACAGCGCTTCGGTATTGCAGTATATGTATGCATGTAGATGTACACTCAGAACCCTCGACTACCCTTATTCCAAGCACCGCACGGATGTATACAGCGCTTCGGTATTGCAGTATATGTATGCATGTAGATGTACACTCAGAACCCTCGACTGCCCTTATTCCACGCACCGCACGGATGTATACAGCGCTTCGGTATTGCAGTATATGTATGCATGTAGATGTACACTCAGAACCCTCGCCTGCCCTTATTCCAAGCACCGCACGGATGTATACAGCGCTTCGGTATTGCAGTATATGTATGCATGTAGATGTACACTCAGAACCCTCGCCTGCCCTTATTCCAAGCACCGCACGGATGTATACAGCGCTTCGGTACTGCACTATATGTATGCATGTAGATGTACACTCAGAACCCTCGACTACCCTTATTCCAAGCACCGCACGGATGTATACAGCGCTTCGGTACTGCACTATATGTATGCATGTAGATGTACACTCAGAACCCTCGACTACCCTTATTCCAAGCACCGCACGGATGTATACAGCGCTTCGGTATTGCAGTATATGTATGCATGTAGATGTACACTCAGAACCCTCGACTACCCTTATTCCACGCACCGCACGGATGTATACAGCGCTTCGGTACTGCACTATATGTATGCATGTAGATGTACACTCAGAACCCTCGACTACCCTTATTCCAAGCACCGCACGGATGTATACAGCGCTTCGGTATTGCAGTATATGTATGCATGTAGATGTACACTCAGAACCCTCGACTACCCTTATTCCAAGCACCGCACGGATGTATACAGCGCTTCGGTATTGCAGTATATGTATGCATGTAGATGTACACTCAGAACCCTCGACTGCCCTTATTCCACGCACCGCACGGATGTATACAGCGCTTCGGTATTGCAGTATATGTATGCATGTAGATGTACACTCAGAACCCTCGCCTGCCCTTATTCCAAGCACCGCACGGATGTATACAGCGCTTCGGTACTGCACTATATGTATGCATGTAGATGTACACTCAGAACCCTCGACTACCCTTATTCCAAGCACCGCACGGATTTATAAAGCACCTTGGTTCTGCAGTATATGTATGCATGTAGATGTACACTTAGAACCCTCGCCTGCCCTTATTCCAAGCACCGCACGGATTTATACAGCGCCTTGGTTCTGCAGTATATGTATGCATGTAGATGTACACTCAGAACCCTCGCCTGCCCTTATTCCAAGCACCGCACGGATGTATACAGCGCTTCGGTACTGCACTATATGTATGCATGTAGATGTACACTCAGAACCCTCGACTACCCTTATTCCAAGCACCGCATGGATGTATACAGCGCTTCGGTACTGCACTATATGTATGCATGTAGATGTACACTCAGAACCCTCGACTACCCTTATTCCAAGCACCGCACGGATTTATAAAGCACCTTGGTTCTGCAGTATATGTATGCATGTAGATGTACACTCAGAACCCTCGACTGCCCTTATTCCACGCACCGCACGGATGTATACAGCGCTTCGGTACTGCACTATATGTATGCATGTAGATGTACACTCAGAACCCTCGACTACCCTTATTCCAAGCACCGCACGGATGTATACAGCGCTTCGGTATTGCAGTATATGTATGCATGTAGATGTACACTCAGAACCCTCGACTACCCTTATTCCAAGCACCGCACGGATGTATACAGCGCTTCGGTATTGCAGTATATGTATGCATGTAGATGTACACTCAGAACCCTCGACTGCCCTTATTCCACGCACCGCACGGATGTATACAGCGCTTCGGTATTGCAGTATATGTATGCATGTAGATGTACACTCAGAACCCTCGACTACCCTTATTCCAAGCACCGCACGGATGTATACAGCGCTTCGGTATTGCAGTATATGTATGCATGTAGATGTACACTCAGAACCCTCGACTACCCTTATTCCAAGCACCGCACGGATGTATACAGCGCTTCGGTATTGCAGTATATGTATGCATGTAGATGTACACTCAGAACCCACGACTACCCTTATTCCAAGCACCGCACGGATGTATACAGCGCTTCGGTATTGCAGTATATGTATGCATGTAGATGTACACTTAGAACCCTCGCCTGCCCTTATTCCAAGCACCGCACGGATGTATACAGCGCTTCGGTATTGCAGTATATGTATGCATGTAGATGTACACTCAGAACCCTCGACTACCCTTATTCCTAGCACCGCATGGATGTATACAGCGCTTCGGTTCTGCAGTATATGTATGCATGTAGATGTACACTCAGAACCCTCGACTACCCTTATTCCAAGCACCGCATGGATTTATACAGCGCCTTGGTTCTGCACTATATGTATGCATGTAGATGTACACTTAGAACCCTCGACTACCCTTATTCCAAGCACCGCATGGATGTATACAGCGCTTCGGTACTGCACTATATGTATGCATGTAGATGTACACTCAGAACCCTCGCCTGCCCTTATTCCAAGCACCGCATGGATGTATACAGCGCTTCGGTACTGCACTATATGTATGCATGTAGATGTACACTTAGAACCCTCGCCTGCCCTTATTCCAAGCACCGCATGGATTTATACAGCGCTTCGGTACTGCACTATATGTATGCATGTAGATGTACACTCAGAACCCTCGCCTGCCCTTATTCCAAGCACCGCATGGATTTATACAGCGCTTCGGTATTGCAGTATATGTATGCATGTAGATGTACACTCAGAACCCTCGACTACCCTTATTCCAAGCACCGCATGGATTTATACAGCGCCTTGGTTCTGCAGTATATGTATGCATGTAGATGTACACTCAGAACCCTCGCCTGCCCTTATTCCAAGCACCGCATGGATTTATACAGCGCTTCGGTACTGCACTATATGTATGCATGTAGATGTACACTCAGAACCCTCGCCTGCCCTTATTCCAAGCACCGCATGGATTTATACAGCGCTTCGGTATTGCAGTATATGTATGCATGTAGATGTACACTTAGAACCCTCGCCTGCCCTTATTCCAAGCACCGCATGGATTTATACAGCGCTTCGGTACTGCACTATATGTATGCATGTAGATGTACACTTAGAACCCTCGCCTGCCCTTATTCCAAGCACCGCACGGATGTATACAGCGCTTCGGTATTGCAGTATATGTATGCATGTAGATGTACACATAGAACCCTCGCCTGCCCTTATTCCAAGCACAGCACGGATTTATACAGCGCCTTGGTTCTGCAGTATATGTATGCATGTAGATGTACACATAGAACCCTCGCCTGCCCTTATTCCAAGCACAGCACGGATTTATACAGCGCTTCGGTATTGCAGTATATGTATGCATGTAGATGTACACATAGAACCCTCGCCTGCCCTTATTCCAAGCACAGCACGGATTTATACAGCGCTTCGGTATTGCAGTATATGTATGCATGTAGATGTACACTTAGAACCCTCGACTGCCCTTATTCCAAGCACCGCATGGATTTATACAGCGCCTTGGTTCTGCAGTATATGTATGCATGTAGATGTACACTCAGAACCCTCGCCTGCCCTTATTCCAAGCACCGCATGGATTTATACAGCGCTTCGGTATTGCAGTATATGTATGCATGTAGATGTACACTCAGAACCCTCGACTACCCTTATTCCAAGCACCGCATGGATTTATACAGCGCCTTGGTTCTGCAGTATATGTATGCATGTAGATGTACACTCAGAACCCTCGCCTGCCCTTATTCCAAGCACCGCATGGATTTATACAGCGCTTCGGTACTGCATTATATGTATGCATGTAGATGTACACTCAGAACCCTCGCCTGCCCTTATTCCAAGCACAGCACGGATGTATACAGCGCTTCGGTACTGCACTATATGTATGCATGTAGATGTACACTTAGAACCCTCGCCTGCCCTTATTCCAAGCACCGCATGGATTTATACAGCGCTTCGGTACTGCACTATATGTATGCATGTAGATGTACACTCAGAACCCTCGCCTGCCCTTATTCCAAGCACCGCACGGATGTATACAGCGCTTCGGTATTGCAGTATATGTATGCATGTAGATGTACACTCAGAACCCTCGCCTGCCCTTATTCCAAGCACCGCATGGATTTATACAGCGCTTCGGTATTGCAGTATATGTATGCATGTAGATGTACACTCAGAACCCTCGCCTGCCCTTATTCCAAGCACCGCACGGATGTATACAGCGCTTCGGTATTGCAGTATATGTATGCATGTAGATGTACACTCAGAACCCTCGCCTGCCCTTATTCCAAGCACCGCATGGATTTATACAGCGCTTCGGTACTGCACTATATGTATGCATGTAGATGTACACTCAGAACCCTCGCCTGCCCTTATTCCAAGCACCGCATGGATTTATACAGCGCTTCGGTATTGCAGTATATGTATGCATGTAGATGTACACTCAGAACCCTCGCCTGCCCTTATTCCAAGCACCGCATGGATTTATACAGCGCTTCGGTATTGCAGTATATGTATGCATGTAGATGTACACTTAGAACCCTCGCCTGCCCTTATTCCAAGCACCGCATGGATTTATACAGCGCTTCGGTACTGCACTATATGTATGCATGTAGATGTACACTTAGAACCCTCGCCTGCCCTTATTCCAAGCACCGCATGGATGTATACAGCGCTTCGGTACTGCACTATATGTATGCATGTAGATGTACACTCAGAACCCTCGCCTGCCCTTATTCCAAGCACCGCATGGATGTATACAGCGCTTCGGTACTGCACTATATGTATGCATGTAGATGTACACTCAGAACCCTCGCCTGCCCTTATTCCAAGCACCGCATGGATTTATACAGCGCTTCGGTATTGCAGTATATGTATGCATGTAGATGTACACTTAGAACCCTCGCCTGCCCTTATTCCAAGCACCGCACGGATGTATACAGCGCCTTGGTTCTGCAGTATATGTATGCATGTAGATGTACACTTAGAACCCTCGCCTGCCCTTATTCCAAGCACCGCATGGATTTATACAGCGCTTCGGTATTGCAGTATATGTATGCATGTAGATGTACACTTAGAACCCTCGCCTGCCCTTATTCCAAGCACCGCATGGATTTATACAGCGCTTCGGTACTGCACTATATGTATGCATGTAGATGTACACTTAGAACCCTCGCCTGCCCTTATTCCAAGCACCGCACGGATGTATACAGCGCCTTGGTTCTGCAGTATATGTATGCATGTAGATGTACACTTAGAACCCTCGCCTGCCCTTATTCCAAGCACCGCATGGATTTATACAGCGCTTCGGTACTGCACTATATGTATGCATGTAGATGTACACTCAGAACCCTCGCCTGCCCTTATTCCAAGCACCGCACGGATGTATACAGCGCCTTGGTTCTGCAGTATATGTATGCATGTAGATGTACACTTAGAACCCTCGCCTGCCCTTATTCCAAGCACCGCATGGATTTATACAGCGCTTCGGTACTGCACTATATGTATGCATGTAGATGTACACTTAGAACCCTCGCCTGCCCTTATTCCAAGCACCGCACGGATGTATACAGCGCCTTGGTTCTGCAGTATATGTATGCATGTAGATGTACACTTAGAACCCTCGCCTGCCCTTATTCCAAGCACCGCATGGATTTATACAGCGCTTCGGTACTGCACTATATGTATGCATGTAGATGTACACTTAGAACCCTCGCCTGCCCTTATTCCAAGCACCGCACGGATGTATACAGCGCCTTGGTTCTGCAGTATATGTATGCATGTAGATGTACACTTAGAACCCTCGCCTGCCCTTATTCCAAGCACCGCACGGATGTATACAGCGCCTTGGTTCTGCAGTATATGTATGCATGTAGATGTACACTTAGAACCCTCGCCTGCCCTTATTCCAAGCACCGCATGGATTTATACAGCGCTTCGGTATTGCAGTATATGTATGCATGTAGATGTACACTTAGAACCCTCGCCTGCCCTTATTCCAAGCACCGCACGGATGTATACAGCGCCTTGGTTCTGCAGTATATGTATGCATGTAGATGTACACTTAGAACCCTCGCCTGCCCTTATTCCAAGCACCGCATGGATTTATACAGCGCTTCGGTACTGCACTATATGTATGCATGTAGATGTACACTTAGAACCCTCGCCTGCCCTTATTCCAAGCACAGCACGGATTTATACAGCGCCTTGGTTCTGCACTATATGTATGCATGTAGATGTACACTTAGAACCCTCGCCTGCCCTTATTCCAAGCACCGCACGGATGTATACAGCGCCTTGGTTCTGCAGTATATGTATGCATGTAGATGTACACTTAGAACCCTCGCCTGGCCTTATTCCACGCACCGCATGGATGTATACAGCGCTTCGGTACTGCACTATATGTATGCATGTAGATGTACACTTAGAACCCTCGCCTGCCCTTATTCCAAGCACCGCACGGATTTATACAGCGCCTTGGTTCTGCACTATATGTATGCATGTAGATGTACACTTAGAACCCTCGCCTGCCCTTATTCCAAGCACCGCACGGATGTATACAGCGCCTTGGTTCTGCAGTATATGTATGCATGTAGATGTACACTTAGAACCCTCGCCTGCCCTTATTCCAAGCACCGCACGGATTTATACAGCGCCTTGGTTCTGCAGTATATGTATGCATGTAGATGTACACTTAGAACCCTCGCCTGCCCTTATTCCAAGCACCGCACGGATGTATACAGCGCCTTGGTTCTGCAGTATATGTATGCATGTAGATGTACACTTAGAACCCTCGCCTGCCCTTATTCCAAGCACCGCACGGATTTATACAGCGCCTTGGTTCTGCAGTATATGTATGCATGTAGATGTACACTTAGAACCCTCGCCTGCCCTTATTCCAAGCACCGCACGGATTTATACAGCGCCTTGGTTCTGCAGTATATGTATGCATGTAGATGTACACTTAGAACCCTCGCCTGCCCTTATTCCAAGCACCGCATGGATTTATACAGCGCTTCGGTACTGCACTATATGTATGCATGTAGATGTACACTCAGAACCCTCGACTACCCTTATTCCAAGCACCGCACGGATTTATACAGCGCCTTGGTTCTGCAGTATATGTATGCATGTAGATGTACACTTAGAACCCTCGCCTGCCCTTATTCCAAGCACCGCACGGATTTATACAGCGCCTTGGTTCTGCAGTATATGTATGCATGTAGATGTACACTTAGAACCCTCGCCTGCCCTTATTCCAAGCACCGCACGGATTTATACAGCGCCTTGGTTCTGCAGTATATGTATGCATGTAGATGTACACTTAGAACCCTCGCCTGCCCTTATTCCAAGCACCGCATGGATTTATACAGCGCTTCGGTACTGCACTATATGTATGCATGTAGATGTACACTCAGAACCCTCGACTACCCTTATTCCAAGCACCGCACGGATTTATACAGCGCTTCGGTACTGCACTATATGTATGCATGTAGATGTACACTTAGAACCCTCGCCTGCCCTTATTCCAAGCACCGCACGGATGTATACAGCGCTTCGGTATTGCAGTATATGTATGCATGTAGATGTACACTCAGAACCCTCGACTACCCTTATTCCAAGCACCGCACGGATGTATACAGCGCTTCGGTATTGCAGTATATGTATGCATGTAGATGTACACTTAGAACCCTCGCCTGCCCTTATTCCAAGCACCGCATGGATTTATACAGCGCTTCGGTATTGCAGTATATGTATGCATGTAGATGTACACTTAGAACCCTCGCCTGCCCTTATTCCAAGCACCGCATGGATGTATACAGCGCTTCGGTACTGCACTATATGTATGCATGTAGATGTACACTCAGAACCCACGACTACCCTTATTCCAAGCACCGCACGGATGTATACAGCGCTTCGGTATTGCAGTATATGTATGCATGTAGATGTACACTTAGAACCCTCGCCTGCCCTTATTCCAAGCACCGCATGGATGTATACAGCGCTTCGGTACTGCACTATATGTATGCATGTAGATGTACACTCAGAACCCACGACTACCCTTATTCCAAGCACCGCACGGATGTATACAGCGCTTCGGTATTGCAGTATATGTATGCATGTAGATGTACACTCAGAACCCTCGACTACCCTTATTCCAAGCACCGCATGGATTTATACAGCGCCTTGGTTCTGCACTATATGTATGCATGTAGATGTACACTCAGAACCCTCGCCTGCCCTTATTCCAAGCACCGCACGGATGTATACAGCGCTTCGGTACTGCACTATATGTATGCATGTAGATGTACACTTAGAACCCTCGCCTGCCCTTATTCCAAGCACCGCATGGATGTATACAGCGCTTCGGTACTGCACTATATGTATGCATGTAGATGTACACTCAGAACCCACGACTACCCTTATTCCAAGCACCGCACGGATGTATACAGCGCTTCGGTATTGCAGTATATGTATGCATGTAGATGTACACTCAGAACCCTCGACTACCCTTATTCCAAGCACCGCATGGATTTATACAGCGCCTTGGTTCTGCACTATATGTATGCATGTAGATGTACACTCAGAACCCTCGCCTGCCCTTATTCCAAGCACCGCACGGATGTATACAGCGCTTCGGTACTGCACTATATGTATGCATGTAGATGTACACTCAGAACCCTCGACTACCCTTATTCCAAGCACCGCATGGATTTATACAGCGCCTTGGTTCTGCACTATATGTATGCATGTAGATGTACACTTAGAACCCTCGACTACCCTTATTCCAAGCACCGCATGGATGTATACAGCGCTTCGGTACTGCACTATATGTATGCATGTAGATGTACACTCAGAACCCTCGCCTGCCCTTATTCCAAGCACCGCATGGATGTATACAGTGCCTTGGTTCTGCACTATATGTATGCATGTAGATGTACACTCAGAACCCTCGCCTGCCCTTATTCCAAGCACCGCACGGATGTATACAGCGCTTCGGTATTGCAGTATATGTATGCATGTAGATGTACACTCAGAACCCTCGACTACCCTTATTCCAAGCACCGCATGGATGTATACAGCGCTTCGGTTCTGCAGTATATGTATGCATGTAGATGTACACTCAGAACCCTCGACTACCCTTATTCCAAGCACCGCATGGATGTATACAGCGCTTCGGTACTGCACTATATGTATGCATGTAGATGTACACTTAGAACAATCGCCTGCCCTTATTCCAAGCACAGCACGGATGTATACAGCGCTTCGGTTCTGCAGTATATGTATGCATGTAGATGTACACTCAGAACCCTCGACTACCCTTATTCCAAGCACCGCATGGATGTATACAGCGCTTCGGTTCTGCAGTATATGTATGCATGTAGATGTACACTCAGAACCCTCGACTACCCTTATTCCAAGCACCGCATGGATGTATACAGCGCTTCGGTTCTGCAGTATATGTATGCATGTAGATGTACACTCAGAACCCTCGACTACCCTTATTCCAAGCACCGCATGGATGTATACAGCGCTTCGGTTCTGCAGTATATGTATGCATGTAGATGTACACTCAGAACCCTCGACTACCCTTATTCCAAGCACCGCATGGATGTATACAGCGCTTCGGTTCTGCAGTATATGTATGCATGTAGATGTACACTCAGAACCCTCGACTACCCTTATTCCAAGCACCGCATGGATGTATACAGCGCTTCGGTTCTGCAGTATATGTATGCATGTAGATGTACACTCAGAACCCTCGACTACCCTTATTCCAAGCACAGCACGGATGTATACAGCGCTTCGGTTCTGCAGTATATGTATGCATGTAGATGTACACTCAGAACCCTCGACTACCCTTATTCCAAGCACCGCATGGATGTATACAGCGCTTCGGTACTGCACTATATGTATGCATGTAGATGTACACTTAGAACCCTCGCCTGCCCTTATTCCAAGCACAGCACGGATGTATACAGCGCTTCGGTTCTGCAGTATATGTATGCATGTAGATGTACACTCAGAACCCTCGACTGCCCTTATTCCAAGCACCGCACGGATGTATACAGCGCCTTGGTTCTGCAGTATATGTATGCATGTAGATGTAGACTTAGAACCCTCGACTGCCCTTATTCCAAGCACCGCATGGATTTATACAGCGCTTCGGTTCTGCAGTATATGTATGCATGTAGATGTACACTTAGAACCCTCGACTGCCCTTATTCCAAGCACCGCATGGATGTATACAGCGCTTCGGTACTGCACTATATGTATGCATGTAGATGTACACTTAGAACCCTCGCCTGCCCTTATTCCAAGTACCGCATGGATGTATACAGCGCTTCGGTACTGCACTATATGTATGCATGTAGATGTACACTTAGAACCCTCGCCTGCCCTTATTCCAAGCACCGCATGGATGTATACAGCGCTTCGGTACTGCACTATATGTATGCATGTAGATGTACACTTAGAACCCTCGCCTGCCCTTATTCCAAGCACCGCACGGATGTATACAGCGCTTCGGTACTGCACTATATGTATGCATGTAGATGTACACTTAGAACCCTCGCCTGCCCTTATTCCAAGCACAGCACGGATGTATACAGCGCTTCGGTTCTGCAGTATATGTATGCATGTAGATGTACACTCAGAACCCTCGCCTGCCCTTATACCAAGCACCGCACGGATTTATACAGCGCCTTGGTTCTGCAGTATATGTATGCATGTAGATGTAGACTTAGAACCCTCGCCTGCCCTTATTCCAAGCACAGCACGGATGTATACAGCGCTTCGGTTCTGCAGTATATGTATGCATGTAGATGTACACTCAGAACCCTCGCCTGCCCTTATACCAAGCACCGCACGGATTTATACAGCGCTTCGGTTCTGCAGTATATGTATGCATGTAGATGTACACTCAGAACCCTCGCCTGCCCTTATACCAAGCACCGCACGGATTTATAAAGCACCTTGGTTCTGCAGTATATGTATGCATGTAGATGTACACTTAGAACCCTCGCCTGCCCTTATTCCAAGCACAGCACGGATGTATACAGCGCTTCGGTTCTGCAGTATATGTATGCATGTAGATGTACACTCAGAACCCTCGCCTGCCCTTATACCAAGCACCGCACGGATTTATACAGCGCCTTGGTTCTGCAGTATATGTATGCATGTAGATGTAGACTTAGAACCCTCGACTGCCCTTATTCCAAGCACCGCATGGATTTATACAGCGCCTTGGTTCTGCAGTATATGTATGCATGTAGATGTACACTCAGAACCCTCGACTACCCTTATTCCAAGCACCGCATGGATTTATACAGGGACTTGGTTCTGCAGTATATGTATGCATGTAGATGTACACTTAGAACCCTCGACTGCCCTTATTCCAAGCACCGCACGGATTTATAAAGCACCTTGGTTCTGTAGTATATGTATGCATGTAGATTTACACTTAGAACCCTCGACTGCCCTTATTCCAAGCACCGCACGGATGTTTACAGCGCCTTGGTTCTATGTATGTATGTAGATGTACACTTAGAACCCTCGACTGCCCTTATTCCAAGCACCGCACGGATGTTTACAGCGCCTTGGTTCTATGTATGCATGTAGATGTACACTTAGAACCCTCGACTGCCCTTATTCCAAGCACCGCACGGATTTATAAAGCACCTTGGTTCTGTAGTATATGTATGCATGTAGATTTACACTTAGAACCCTCGACTGCCCTTATTCCAAGCACCGCACGGATGTTTACAGCGCCTTGGTTCTATGTATGTATGTAGATGTACACTTAGAACCCTCGACTGCCCTTATTCCAAGCACCGCACGGATTTATACAGCGCCTTGGTTCTGCAGTATATGTATGCATGTAGATGTACACTTAGAACCCTCGACTGCCCTTATTCCAAGCACCGCACGGATGTTTACAACGTCTTGGTTCTATGTATGTATGTAGATGTACACTTAGAACCCTCGACTGCCCTTATTCCAAGCACCGCACGGATGTTTACAGCGCCTTGGTTCTATGTATGCATGTAGATGTACACTTAGAACCCTCGACTGCCCTTATTCCAAGCACCGCACGGATTTATAAAGCACCTTGGTTCTGTAGTATATGTATGCATGTAGATGTACACTTAGAACCCTCGACTTCCCTTATTCCAAGCACCGCACTGATGTTTACAGCGCCTTGGTTCTATGTATGCATGTAGATGTACACTTAGAACCCTCGACTGCCCTTATTCCAAGCACCGCACGGATTTATAAAGCACCTTGGTTCTGTAGTATATGTATGCATGTAGATGTACACTTAGAACCCTCGACTGCCCTTATTCCAAGCACCGCACGGATTTATAAAGCACCTTGGTTCTGTAGTATATGTATGCATGTAGATGTACACTTAGAACCCTCGACTGCCCTTATTCCAAGCACCGCACGGATGTTTACAGCGCCTTGGTTCTATGTATGTATGTAGATGTACACTTAGAACCCTCGACTACCCTTATTCGAAGCACAGCACTGAGAGACTTGTTTACGCCGAGGGAAGACTTTGTATTGCAGCATGTTTACAGAAACATCAGTAATTATATCTATTCTTATTAAGCTTGGATTATCTTATCAAAGTTACAATTTATACAAATAAACAGCATTTACAGTTTAAAGTGCTACTCATTAAGACTTTAATGCAAGGAATGAACGATACTTCTGCTAGTCGCTGAGTTCAACACTGACATAATATAGAAGAAAGGTTGAGAGAATTTTATTTTAAGATTAGATAAAAATTTAACTAATAGCGGCGTTGGAACAATTGATAAGACAATAAATAATTAAAATACAAATTAAAACACTAATTTTCAAGTAATAAACATCTATTGTATTAATATATAGTGTAGCCTATATG
Source organism: Prosapia bicincta (assembly GCA_036971475.1). Lineage (NCBI taxonomy): Eukaryota > Metazoa > Arthropoda > Insecta > Hemiptera > Cercopidae > Prosapia > Prosapia bicincta. The sequence goes on from JBAIZL010000005.1 coordinate 108,590,015, forward strand.
TAGAACTGTATTTGTGTGAATGGTGAGAAAAGGTAAGCTGCATAGTTAAATAAGTAGAGCATTTGCACGAAACTTTAGGTTCTCGGTAGCGCCAATGAATTTCTGTGTCCGTATGTCCCGAGGTAAAGCCATTAATATTGTGTGTCTTGTTAAATGTATGCTACACTATAATACTACTATGTTATAATAGAGGCTGTTTACAAATATACTTTAGAGGTTTGATCGAATCCCAAGGTAGAAGTTGGCAACAGTTATGTGGGTAGTTTCCCCTAAAGACCCCCTCCGACATTGTATGTTTGGCCACTGCTCACATACAGGAGACACACAAACAAATGCTAATGTGTTGGAATGTCATCGTCTTAAGTATTGTTTTAAAAAAACACGTCGTTATAAAGTTTGTTACAAATAATTAAATATTAGTCTATTTAGGGCATTTATACCGGGTAGCCTAGCGCTGTAATGGCGGCCTTCGTGTCCGGATCCAGAAACACAAACAACAAACACCAGCTGGAGTCTAAGCTGATTACGGCCGATTAAGTCTGCTCGTCAAATCTGTTTACACTGTTGGAAGCGTTAACACGTCCCGGTCGCAAAGGCTGACGCTAATGACGCGTTTATCGTCTTACATAACCTCAAATATGAAGCCAGAGTGCTTCAAGGGAAGTTGGACTGGTCTATGGGGTGCGTTTGCACATATTATACGCATAAGCCTACCCATGGGGAGAGAGGGAAAGAATATAAATAGAATATGTTATCTTGAAGAGGTCCAGCCTTGCCTACAACCTGATACGGTGCGCCATCTTTCACAGTGACAGCTGTAGTTGCATAATAATAGAGCGGTAAGCGAAAGATGTAATTTGCAAAAGGAAGGACTATTTTGTTTAATGGTAGAGTATTTAAACTTACTGTTGTATAGACACAACCGTTGTTGAACAAACGACAATGGTTTGACAAATCAAACAATTAATTCCCCACGTCCCGTCCATTAAAGGAAAAGCCAAGCCGATTTGTTATATTTCGTCGTTCGGATTTGCTTACCGCTTCGGCGTTAAAGTTCCCAGCATTATTATATTCCTTCACAATTACGCATTGTTTCATATCCCACTCTTGAAATCTCTTCTACTATTATCTTGCTTTGTCTCAACCAAACTTAAGTATCCGCGTTTATAGAGGGTTGTAAAAATGTAAATACATTTATAACCCTGTCTGTATTACACATTAATATTATACCGTATAATGGTTGATGGTGCAACATTCATGGTTCTTAAGCCATCCGAGTCTTCTAGTGCTGACGGCTACAGTATCATGGTCTTCATTCAATCTCTCTCAAGGTCTTAATAAAGAGATTTTTTCTCACACTCATCACTGAACCAATTCAGCCCTGACCTAACTTTTCCGTATACAAAGACAACTAATTTTTTCGGGATAAAAAACAACAATTTACTTGAATATATTATCTGTCTCCCATACATACGTGCGTGAACATTACGTACGCAAACCCCGTTACCTTCTTTACGTTTTGGCGTCGGCAAAAGTAATTTGAACGCCTTTTTTAATTACCTTAAGCGAGGTTTACAATCTATGGACGGGAGGCGTTTAATGTAATAAGCACTGTAAGCACCGGCCATTACCCACCGACGACAAATGGACTAGACCAAGTAAAAGCAGATTCATTTGAATAACACCAAACGTAGAAGTGACACAGTCGTCAGCCACTGGAGGTGTTCGCGCTTTCCTTTTTTGATTGATATCTTTTTAAACGCCTTTTAACGGTTGTAGGGAACCGTGTTAATGTTAGTACACGGGCCGGTCACTTTACCGGCGGACGTTACCCCGATGGAGCTGTTCCTTAGATAAAGCCCGTAGTATTCTCAGGCTTGAATTTTAAATGAAGGAAAAAGAGGGGAAATAATTGGGATCTGGAACTCGGGGGAGCGCCGACAAAAGATAAATATTTTACAGCCACGTATACAGAAATGTTGGCTTCAGACAAATATTTAATCTGTTATCAGAATGTCTTCATTCCAAAAATTGGGTTAAAGTACATAACTTTTTATTGCCGTTACAATGAATTATTTATATCGAGATTTATCAAAGTTTAAATAAATTAATAAATTATATTTATTACGTGATCAAAACTATGTAATAATAAACTTTTTCCCTAACACTGTTCCTAGCATAACCTACGTGTTGAAAGAGTTGTTTTACAACATAAAATCAGCTGATATATGCAATCATATGTTATCATTCAATTCAGTTTGGAGAGAAGGGAGATGACTAGAATATGTAGTGCTATGTCGCTACTCTGGGATACTTTTATTATATTCCATCAGTGGATATGCAGTGGATAGCACATAGTAATGCCTGACCGCGATTCCAGTGGATAGCATATAGTAATGCCTGACCGCGATTACAGTGGATAGCATATAGTAATGCCTGACCGCGATTCCAGTGGATAGCATATAGTAATGCCTGACCCGGATTCCAGTGGATAGCATATAGTAATGCCTGACCCGGATTCCAGTGGATAGCATATAGTAATGCCTGACCGCGATTCCAGTGGATAGCATATAGTAATGTCTGACCCGGATTCCAGTGGATAGCATATAGTAATGACTCGCCGTGATTCCAGTGGATAGCATATGGTAGTGCCTGACCATGACTCCACTAGATAGCATATAGTATTGCCTGACCGTGATTCCAATGGATAGCATATAGTAATGCCTGACCGTGTCTCCAATGGATAGCATATAGTAATCCTTGACCGTGTTTCTAGTGGATAGCATATAGTAATCCCTGAACCTGATTCTAGTGGATAGCATATAGTATCGCCTGACCGCGATTCCAGTGGATAGCATATAGTAATCCCTGACCGTGTTTCTAGTGGATAGCATATAGTAATCCCTGACCGTGTTTCTAGTGAATAGCATATAGTATCGCCTGACCGTGATTCCAGTGGATAGCATATTGTAATCCCTGACCGTGTTTCTAGTGGATAGCATATAGTAATCCCAGACCGTGTTTCTAGTGGATAGCATATAGTAATCCCTGGCCGTGTTTCTAGTGGATAGCATATAGTAAAACCTGAACCTGATTCTAGTGGATAGCATATAGTAATCCCTGAACGTGTTTCTAGTGGATAGCATATAGTATCGCCTGACCGTGATTCCAGTGGATAGCATATAGTAATCCCTGACCGTGTTTCTAGTGGATAGCATATAGTAATCCCTGACCGTGTTTCTAGTGGATAGCATATAGTAATCCCTGGCCGTGTTTCTAGTGGATAGCATATAGTAAAACCTGAACCTGATTCTAGTCGATAGCATATAGTAATCCCTGAACGTGTTTCTAGTGGATAGCATATAGTATCGCCTGACCGTGATTCCAGTGGATAGCATATAGTAATCCCTGACCGTGTTTCTAGTGGATAGCATACAGTAATCCCTGACCGAGTTTCTAGTGGATAGCATATAGTATCGCCTGACCATGATTCCAGTAGATAGCATATAGTATCGCCTGACCGTGTTTCTAGTGGATAGCATATAGTAATACCTGAACCTGATTCTAGTGGATAGCATATAGTAATCCTTGACCATGTTTCTAGTGGATAGCATATAGTAATACCTGAACCTGATTCTAGTGGATAGCATATAGTATCGCCTGACCGTGATTCCAGTGGATAGCATATAGTAATCCCTGACCGAGATCCTAGTGGTTAGCATATAGTATCGCCTGACCGTGATTCCAGTGGATAGCATATAGTATTGCCTGACCGTGTTTCTAGTGGATAGCATATAGTAATACCTGACCGTGTTTCCAGTGGATAGCATATAGTATCGCCTGATCGTGTTTCTAGTGGATAGCATATAGTAATACCTGAACCTGATTCTAGTGGATAGCATATAGTAATCCTTGACCGTGTTTCTAGCGGATAGCATATAGTAATACCTGAACCTGATTCTAGTGGATAGCATATAGTATCGCCTGACCGTGATTCCAGTGGATAGCATATAGTAATCCCTGACCGAGATCCTAGTGGTTAGCATATAGTATCGCCTGACGGTGATTCCAGTGGATAGCATATAGTATTGCCTGATCGTGATTACAGTGGATAGCATACAGTAATTCCTGGTCGTGAATCCAGTCGGTAGCATATAGTAATGCCTCACCGTGATTCCAGTGGATATCATATAGTAATGCCCGTCCGAGATCCCAGTGGATAACATATATTAATTCCTCACCGTGATTCCAGTGGATAGCATATAGTAATGCACGTCCGAGATCCCAGTGGATAGCATATAGTAATGCCTGACCTGGATTCTAGTGGATAGCATATAGTATTGCCTGACCGTGATTACAGTGGATAGCATACAGTATTTCCTGGCCGTGAATCCAGTGGGTAGAATATAGTAATGCCTAACCGTGATTCCAGTCGATAGCATATAGTAATGCCCGTCCGAGATCCCAGTGGATAGCATATTGTAATGCCTGACCGTGATTCCAGTGGATAGCATATAGTAATCACTGACCGTGTTTCTAGTGGATAGCATATAGTATTGCCTGACCGTGATTACAGTGGATAGCATACAGTAATTCCTGGTCGTGAATCCAGTGGGTAGAATATAGTAATGCCTCACCGTGATTCCAGTCGATAGCATATAGTAATGCACGTCCGAGATCCCAGTGGATAGCATATTGTAATGCCTGACCTGGATTCTAGTGGATAGCATATAGTAATCCCTGACCGTGATTCCAGTGGATAGCATACAGTAATTCCTAGCCGTGAATCCAGTCGGTAGCATATAGTAATGCCTCACCGTGATTCCAGTGGATATCATATAGTATTGTCTTACCGTGATTCCAGTGGGTAGCATATAGTATTGCCTGACCGTGATTCCAGTGGATAGCATATAGTAATGCCTGACCGTGTTTCTAGTGGATAGCATATAGTAATACATGACCTTGATTCTAGTGGATAGCATATAGTATTGGTTTACCGTGATTCCAGTGGGTAGCATATAGTATTGCCTGACCATGATTCCAGTGGATAACATACAGTAATACCTGAGCGTGATTCCAGTAGGTAGCATATAGTAATGCCTGACCGTGATGCCAGTTAATAGCATATAGTAATGTCTTACCGTGATTCCAGTGGGTAGCATATAGTATTGCCTGACCATGATTCCAGTGGATAACATACAGTAATACCTGAGCGTGATTCCAGTAGGTAGCATATAGTAATGCCTGACCGTGATGCCAGTTAATAGCATATAGTAATGTCTTACCGTGATTCCAGTGGGTAGCATATAGTATTGCCTGACCATGATTCCAGTGGATAACATACAGTAATACCTGAGCGTGATTCCAGTAGGTAGCATATAGTAATGCCTGACCGTGATGCCAGTTAATAGCATATAGTAATGTCTTACCGTGATTCCAGAGGGTAGCATATAGTATCGCCTGACCGTGATTCCAGTGGATAGCATATAGTAATACCTGACCGTGATTCCAGTGGGTAGCATATAGTAATGCCTGACCGTGATTAAAATCGATAGCATATAGTAATGTCTGGCCGTGATTCAAGCGGGTAGCATATAATAATGCCTGACCGAGATCCTAGTGGGTAGCATATAGTATCGCCTGACCGTGATTCCAGTGGATAGCATATAGTAATGCCTGACCGTGTTTCTAGTGGATAGCATATAGTAATACATGACCTTGATTCTAGTGGATAGCATATAGTATTGTCTTACCGTGATTCCAGTGGGTAGCATATAGTATCGCCTGACCGTGATTCCAGTGGATAGCATATAGTAATCCCTGACCGAGATCCTAGTGGTTAGCATATAGTATCGCCTGACCGTGATTCCAGTGGATAGCATATAGTATTGCCTGACCGTGTTTCTAGTGGATAGCATATAGTAATACCTGACCGTGTTTCCAGTGGATAGCATATAGTATCGCCTGATCGTGTTTCTAGTGGATAGCATATAGTAATACCTGAACCTGATTCTAGTGGATAGCATATAGTAATCCTTGACCGTGTTTCTAGTGGATAGCATATAGTAATACCTGAACCTGATTCTAGTGGATAGCATATAGTATCGCCTGACCGTGATTCCAGTGGATAGCATATAGTAATCCCTGACCGAGATCCTAGTGGTTAGCATATAGTATCGCCTGACGGTGATTCCAGTGGATAGCATATAGTATTGCCTGATCGTGATTACAGTGGATAGCATACAGTAATTCCTGGTCGTGAATCCAGTCGGTAGCATATAGTAATGCCTCACCGTGATTCCAGTGGATATCATATAGTAATGCCCGTCCGAGATCCCAGTGGATAACATATATTAATTCCTCACCGTAATTCCAGTGGATAGCATATAGTAATGCACGTCCGAGATCCCATTGGATAGCATATAGTAATGCCTGACCTCGATTCTAGTGGATAGCATATAGTATTGCCTGACGGTGATTACAGTGGATAGCATACAGTATTTCCTGGCCGTGAATCCAGTGGGTAGAATATAGTAATGCCTCACCGTGATTCCAGTCGATAGCATATAGTAATGCCCGTCCGAGATCCCAGTGGATAGCATATTGTAATGCCTGACCGTGATTCCAGTGGATAGCATATAGTAATCACTGACCGTGTTTCTAGTGGATAGCATATAGTATTGTCTGACCGTGATTACAGTGGATAGCATACAGTAATTCCTGGTCGTGAATCCATTGGGTAGAATATAGTAATGCCTCACCGTGATTCCAGTCGATAGCATATAGTAATGCACGTCCGAGATCCCAGTGGATAGCATATTGTAATGCCTGACCTGGATTCTAGTGGATAGCATATAGTATTCCCTGACCGTGATTCCAGTGGATAGCATACAGTAATTCCTAGCCGTGAATATAGTCGGTAGCATATAGTAATGCCTCACCGTGATTCCAGTGGATATCATATAGTATTGTCTTACCGTGATTCCAGTGGGTAGCATATAGTATTGCCTGACCGTGATTCCAGTGGATAGCATATAGTAATGCCTGACCGTGTTTCTAGTGGATAGCATATAGTAATACATGACCTTGATTCTAGTGGATAGCATATAGTATTGTCTTACCGTGATTCCAGTGGGTAGCATATAGTATTGCCTGACCATGATTCCAGTGGATAACATACAGTAATACCTGAGCGTGATTCCAGTAGGTAGCATATAGTAATGCCTGACCGTGATGCCAGTTAATAGCATATAGTAATGTCTTACCGTGATTCCAGTGGGTAGCATATAGTATCGCCTGACCGTGATTCCAGTGGATAGCATATAGTAATACCTGACCGTGATTCCAGTGGGTAGCATATAGTAATGCCTGACCGTGATTAAAATCGATAGCATATAGTAATGTCTGGCCGTGATTCAAGCGGGTAGCATATAGTAATGCCTGACCGAGATCCTAGTGGGTAGCATATAGTATCGCCTGACCGTGATTCCAGTGGATAGCATATAGTAATGCCTGACCGTGTTTCTAGTGGATAGCATATAGTAATACATGACCTTGATTCTAGTGGATAGCATATAGTATTGTCTTACCGTGATTCCAGTGGGTAGCATATAGTATTGCCTGACCGTGATTCCAGTGGATAACATACAGTAATACCTGAGCGTGATTCCAGTAGGTAGCATATAGTAATGCCTGACCGTGATGCCAGTTAATAGCATATAGTAATGTCTTACCGTGATTCCAGTGGATAGCATATAGTAATGCCTGGCCGTGATGCCAGTTAATAGCATATAGTAATGTCTTACCGTGATTCCAGTGGATAGCATATAGTATTGCCTGACCGTGATTCCAGTGGATAACATACAGTAATACCTGAGCGTGATTCCAGTAGGTAGCATGTAGTAATGCCTCACCGTGATTCCAGTGGATAGCATATAGTAATGCCTGACCGTGATGCCAGTTGATAGCATATAGTAATGCCTCACCGTGATTCCAGTGGATAGCATATAGTAATGCCTGACCGTGAATCCAGTCGGTAGCATATAGTAATGCCTCACCGTGATTCCAGTGGATAGCATATAGTAATGCCTGACCGTGATGCCAGTTGATAGCATATAGTAATGCCTCACCGTGATTCCAGTGGATAGCATATAGTAATGCCTGACCGTGATGCCAGTGGATAGCATATAGTAATGTCTTACCGTGATTCCAGTGGATAGGATATAGTAATGCCTGACCGTGAATCCAGTCGGTAGCATATAGTAATGCCTCACCGTGATTCCAGTGGATAGCATATAGTATTGCCTGACCGTGATGCCAGTTAATAGCATATAGTAATGTCTTACCGTGATTCCAGTGGATAGCATATAGTAATGCCTGACCGTGATGCCAGTTAATAGCATATAGTAATGCCTGACCGTGATTCCAGTAGGTAGCATATAGTAATGCCTCACCGTGATTCCAGTCGATAGCATATAGTAATGCCCGTCCAAGATCCCAGTGGATAGCATATAGTAATCCCTGACAGAGATCCTAGTGGGTAGCATATAGTATCGCCTGACCGTGATTCCAGTGGATAGCATATAGTAATCCCTGACCGTGTTTCTAGTGGATAGCATATAGTATTGCCTGACCGTGATTACAGTGGATAGCATACAGTAATTCCTGGTCGTGAATCCAGTGGGTAGAATATAGTAATGCCTCACCGTGATTACAGTCGATAGCATATAGTAATGCCCGTCCGAGATCCCAGTGGATAGCATATAGTAATGTCTTACCGTGATTCCAGTGGATAGCATATAGTATCGCCTGACCGTGATTCCAATGGATAGCACATAGTATTGCCTGACCGTGGTTCCAATGGATAGCATATAGTAATGCCTGACCGTGGTTCCAATGGATAGCATATAGTAATGCCTGACCGTGATTCCAATGGAAAGCATATAGTAATGCCTGTCCGTGATTCCAATGGAAAGCAAATAGTAATGTCTGGCCGTGATTCCAGCGGGTAGCATATAGTAATGCCTATCTGTGATCTCAGTGGATAGCATATAGTAATGCCTGACCGAGATTCCAGTGGTTGACATACAGTAGTACCTGACCGTGATTCCAGTAGATAGCATATAGTAATGCCCGTCTGAGATCCCAGTGTATAGCATATAGTAATGCCCATCTGTGATCTCAGTGGATAGTATATAGTAATGCCTGGCCGTGATTACAGTGGGTAGCATATAGTAATGCCTGACCATGATTCCAGTGGATAGCATATAGTAATGCCTGGCCGTGAATCCAGTGAGTAGCATATAGTAATGCCTGACCGTGAGTCCAGTGGATAGCATATTGTAATGCCTGGCTGTGATTCCAGTGGATAGCATATAGTATTACCAGACCGTGATCCTAGTGGGTAGCATATAGTAATGCCTGGCCGTGATTCCAGTGGATAGCATACAGTAATACCTGAGCGTGATTCCAGTAGGTAGCATATAGTAATGCCTCACCGTGATTCCAGTGGATAGCATATAGTAATGCCTGACCGTGATGCCAGTTGATAGCATATAGTAATGCCTCACCATGATTCCAGTGGATAGCATATAGTAATGCCTGACCGTGATGCCAGTTGATAGCATATAGTATTGCCTGACCGTGATGCCAGTTAATAGCATATAGTAATGCCTGGCCGTGAATCCAGTGAGTAGCATATAGTAATGCCTGACCGTGAGTCCAGTGGATAGCATATTGTAATGCCTGGCTGTGATTCCAGTGGATAGCATATAGTATTACCAGACCGTGATCCTAGTGGGTAGCATATAGTAATGCCTGGCCGTGATTCCAGTGGATAGCATACAGTAATACCTGAGCGTGATTCCAGTAGGTAGCATATAGTAATGCCTCACCGTGATTCCAGTGGATAGCATATAGTAATGCCTGACCGTGATGCCAGTTGATAGCATATAGTAATGCCTCACCATGATTCCAGTGGATAGCATATAGTAATGCCTCACCGTGATTCCAGTGGATAGCATATAGTATTGCCTGACCGTGATGCCAGTTAATAGCATATAGTAATGTCTTACCGTGATTCCAGTGGATAGCATATAGTAATGCCTGACCGTGATGCCAGTTAATAGCATATAGTAATGCCTGACCGTGATTCCAGTAGGTAGCATATAGTAATGCCTCACCGTGATTCCAGTGGATAGCATATAGTAATGCCTGACAGAGATCCTAGTGGGTAGCATATAGTATCGCCTGACCGTGATTCCAGTGGATAGCATATAGTAATCCCTGACCGTGTTTCTAGTGGATAGCATATAGTATTGCCTGACCGTGATTACAGTGGATAGCATACAGTAATTCCTGGTCCTGAATCCTGTGGGTAGAATATAGTAATGCCTCACCGTGATTCCAGTCGATAGCATATAGTAATGCCCGTCCGAGATCCCAGTGGATAGCATATAGTAATGTCTTACCGTGATTCCAGTGGATAGCATATAGTATCGCCTGACCGTGATTCCAATGGATAGCACATAGTATTGCCTGACCGTGGTTCCAATGGATAGCATATAGTAATGCCTGACCGTGGTTCCAATGGATAGCATATAGTAATGCCGGACCGTGATTCCAATGGAAAGCATATAGTAATGCCTGTCCGTGATTCCAATGGAAAGCAAATAGTAATGTCTGGTCGTGATTCCAGCGGGTAGCATATAGTAATGCCTATCTGTGATCTCAGTGGATAGCATATAGTAATGCCTGACCGAGATTCCAGTGGTTGACATACAGTAATACCTGACCGTGATTCCAGTAGATAGCATATAGTAATGCCCGTCTGAGATCCCAGTGTATAGCATATAGTAATGCCCATCTGTGATCTCAGTGGATAGTATATAGTAATGCCTGGCCGTGATTACAGTGGGTAGCATATAGTAATGCCTGACCATGATTCCAGTGGATAGCATATAGTAATACCTGACCTGGATTCTAGTGGATAGCATATAGTAATGCCTGACCGTGATTCCAATGGATAGCATAAAGTAATGACTGACCGTGATCCCAGTGGATAGCATATAGTAATGCCTGACCGTGATTCCAATGGATAGCATAAAGTAATGCCTCACCGTGATTCCAGTGGATAGCATATAGTATTGCCTGACAATGATTCCAATGGGTAGCATATAGTAATGTCTGACCGTGATTCCAGTGGATAGCATATAGTAATGCCTGACCTGGATTTTAGTGGATAGCATTTAGTAATGCCCGGCCTGGATTTTAGTGGATAGCATTTAGTAATGCCCGGCCTGGATTTTAGTGGATAGCATTTAGTAATGCCCGACCGTGATTCCAGTGCATAGCATATAAAAATGCCCGCCCGTGATCCTTGTGGATAGCATACAGTAATTTCTGACTTGGATTCTAGTGGATAGCATATAATAATGCTTACCGTGAACCCAGTGGATAGCACATAGTAATGCCTGACCGTGATCCCAGTGGATAGCATAAAGTTAATAGGGTCCTCTACACCATTGAGTAAGTGATACCCTGACGTTGTAACTGGTAGAGAGTAGCTATTCGCGGATGTATGATAGTACTTGGTGTCGTGATCTGTCTCTAAATGTCCCTGAACATTTTCTATTTATTATTCACAATATTTTTCTTACCCTCCATATAAAACTCTACTTACCTATTAAAAAACTCTCTTTACTCCTCATAAAACACTCCTGGCCATTTATAATACTATTCTTACAAAACTCTCCTTACTTCTCATAAAACTCTCCTTGCAATAGTAATACCTTCCTCACTCCTAATAAAACTCTTCTTGCCCTAAGAATACTCTCCTTACTCCTCATAAAACTCTCCTTGCCCCTATGAATACTCGAATTACTCCTCATACAACTATCCTTGCCATAATAATACTCTCCTTACTCCTCATAAAACTCTCCTTGCCATATAATAACCTCCTCACTCCTCATAAAACTCTCCATGCCCCAAGAATACTCCCCTTACTCCTCATAAAACTCTCCTTGTCCCTAAGTATACTCTTCTTACTCCTCATAAAACTCTCCTTGTCCCTAAGTATACTCTCCTTACTCCTCATAAAACTCTCCTTGTCCCTAAGTATACTCTCCTTACTCCTCATAAAACTCTCCTTGTCCCTAAGTATACTCTCCTTACTCCTCATAAAACTCTCCTTGTCCCTAAGTATACTCTCCTTACTCCTCATAAAACTCTCCTTGTCCCTAAGTATACTCTCCTTACTCCTCATAAAACTCTCCTTGTCCCTAAGTATACTCTCCTTACTCCTCATAAAACTCTCCTTGTCCCTAAGTATACTCTCCTTACTCCTCATAAAACTCTCCTTGTCCCTAAGTATACTCTCCTTACTCCTCATAAAACTCTCCTTGTCCCTAAGTATACTCCCCTTACTCCTCATAAAACTCTCCTTGTCCCTAAGTATACTCTCCTTACTCCTCATAAAACTCTCCTTGTCCCTAAGTATACTCTCCTTACTCCTCATAAAACTCTCCTTGTCCCTAAGTATACTCTCCTTACTCCTCATAAAACTCTCCTTGTCCCTAAGTATACTCTCCTTACTCCTCATAAAACTCTCCTTGTCCCTAAGTATACTCTCCTTACTCCTCATAAAACTCTCCTTGTCCCTAAGTATACTCTCCTTACTCCTCATAAAACTCTCCTTGTCCCTAAGTATACTCTCCTTACTCCTCATAAAACTCTCCTTGTCCCTAAGTATACTCTCCTTACTCCTCATAAAACTCTCCTTGTCCCTAAGTATACTCTCCTTACTCCTCATAAAACTCTCCTTGTCCCTAAGTATACTCTCCTTACTCCTCATAAAACTCTCCTTGTCCCTAAGTATACTCTCCTTACTCCTCATAAAACTCTCCTTGTCCCTAAGTATACTCTCCTTACTCCTCATAAAACTCTCCTTGTCCCTAAGTATACTCTCCTTACTCCTCATAAAACTCTCCTTGTTCCTAAGTATACTCCCCTTACTCCTCATAAAACTCTCCTTGTCCCTAAGTATACTCTCCTTACTCCTCATAAAACTCTCCATGCCTTAAGAATACTCCCCTTACTTCTCAATAAACTATCCTTGTGCCTAAGAATACTCTCCCTACTCCTCATAAAGCTCTCCTTGCCCCTATGAATACTCGTCTTACTCCTCATACAACTCTCCTTGCCATAATAATACTCTCCTTACTCCTCATAAATTCTCCTTGCCATAATAATACCCTCCTCACTCTTCATAAAAAAACTCTCATTAACCCTCAGAATACTCGCCTTACTTCTCATAAAACTCTCTTTGCCATAATAATACTCTCATCATAATAATTACTCATCATAAAATTCTCCTTACCCCTAAGAATACTCTCCTTACTTCTCATAAAACTCTCCTTGCCCCAAGAGTACTATCCTTACTCCTCATAAAACTCTCCTTACCGCTAAGAATAATATCCTTACTCCTCATAAAACTCTCTTTATCCCTAAGAATACTCTTCTAACTCCTCATAAAAATCTCCTTGCCCCAAGAATACTATTCTTACTCATCATAAAACACTCCTTTGCCCTTTTTAATACAAACTCTACAAGATACATTCTACACTACATCCATGGATACATTTCAAAATGGAAATCATAACAAAAACCACACAAACTATTATAAATATAATTACCTTCGACAAATTAAGTATATGCTTGATGTTAAACAAACTTTTTTGCATTTGAAATAATTTTATTCGTCATACAATCACAAGCTAATCATTCCTTATTGCAGGCGTTCTTCACCCCGTCGTTAACACATCCCCCCATTGTTGTCAGCATTTATCCTTCAGTAATAATTCACAAATATCAATGCAAGGGCCGGGTCACAATTGTTTTTATACGTTTGATGTATGGCATGTAATTATATCTTGCGTTGGCTACTGCAGTTGACTTTCAAGGATTTGTCATGACGCAAGGATCATTAGGAAGGTCATGCAAGGACACTACGGCAGGTGCGGACTCGAGACTTATTTTAGGTTCATGCATTCATTCATCAGGCGGGAGCTGAATAATGCGTTCTAGGAACAAGAAAGTTTGCAAAATTACAGAACCTAAGCAATGACGGAAAGTGAGCCATCTAAAGGCACTTCCAAACGTCTCCCTCTTCGCTCTCTGTAGACATTCAGTCACTTTCACGCTGTTGTTATTCTCATGTAACACACGCAACAGCTGTTTTCCTCTTCATTTAGAGGTTACGATTAAATCATGTTCAGCTACATTCAGAATCGCTATATATTTTAATCACCGCATAGATTTTTAAAAAAAAAAACAATTCAAGCTACGAAAAAGAAATAATAACGAACCAACTCTTATCAACAGTTCAATTCGCCTTTTACTGACAAAGTCATCACCAACTCATAGTTGTACTTTAAAGTTTGTGCATCTGTCTAAAGTTATTGCTATGCGTTATGGTGTAACTACTACTGATGATGTTACTTTTGCTGTTCAAGTATTTATGAACAGAAAGCTATACAACGTAGTGGTAAACTATGTTGTACAAGCATACACTACAGACAGCAAGCGGCGCTGTGTATGCAGTTACCCACTACTGGCGACTGTGGAGACTAAAGTCAGGGATAGGAAAGAATGCGAGAAACAAGTTTACCAAACAACATGTAGAAATAAAAGGACAGAGAGCAAATTAGACAACGACATTGTACAAGCATACACTACAGACAGCAAGCGGCGCTGTGTATGCAGTTACCCACTACTGGCGACTGTGGAGACTAAAGTCAGGGATAGGAAAGAATGCGAGAAACAAGTTTACCAAACAACATGTAGAAATAAAAGGACAGAGAGCAAATTAGACAACGACATTGTACAAGCATACACTACAGACAGCAAGCGGCGCTGTGTATGCAGTTACCCACTACTGGCGACTGTGGAGACTAAAGTCAGGGATAGGAAAGAATGCGAGAAACAAGTTTACCAAACAACATGTAGAAATAAAAGGACAGAGAGCAAATTAGACAACGACATTGTACAAGCATACACTACAGACAGCAAGCGGCGCTGTGTATGCAGTTACCCACTACTGGCGACTGTGGAGACTAAAGTCAGGGATAGGAAAGAATGCGAGAAACAAGTTTACCAAACAACATGTAGAAATAAAAGGACAGAGAGCAAATTAGACAACGACATTGTACAAGCATACACTACAGACAGCAAGCGGCGCTGTGTATGCAGTTACCCACTACTGGCGACTGTGGAGACTAAAGTCAGGGATAGGAAAGAATGCGAGAAACAAGTTTACCAAACAACATGTAGAAATAAAAGGACAGAGAGCAAATTAGACAACGACATTGTACAAGCATACACTACAGACAGCAAGCGGCGCTGTGTATGCAGTTACCCACTACTGGCGACTGTGGAGACCAAAGTCAGGGATAGGAAAGAATGCGTAAAACACGTTTACCAAACTACATGTAGAAATAAAAGGACAGAGAGCAAATTAGACAACGACATTGTACAAGCATACACTACAGACAGCAAGCGGCGCTGTGTATGCAGTTACCCACTACTGGCGACTGTGGAGACTAAAGTCAGGGATAGGAAAGAATGCGAGAAACAAGTTTACCAAACAACATGTAGAAATAAAAGGACAGAGAGCAAATTAGACAACGACATTGTACAAGCATACACTACAGACAGCAAGCGGCGCTGTGTATGCAGTTACCCACTACTGGCGACTGTGGAGACTAAAGTCAGGGATAGGAAAGAATGCGAGAAACAAGTTTACCAAACAACATGTAGAAATAAAAGGACAGAGAGCAAATTAGACAACGACATTGTACAAGCATACACTACAGACAGCAAGCGGCGCTGTGTATGCAGTTACCCACTACTGGCGACTGTGGAGACCAAAGTCAGGGATAGGAAAGAATGCGTAAAACACGTTTACCAAACTACATGTAGAAATAAAAGGACAGAGAGCAAATTAGACAACGACATTGTACAAGCATACACTACAGACAGCAAGCGGCGCTGTGTATGCAGTTACCCACTACTGGCGACTGTGGAGACCAAAGTCAGGGATAGGAAAGAATGCGTAAAACACGTTTACCAAACTACATGTAGAAATAAAAGGACAGAGAGCAAATTAGACAACGACATTGTACAAGCATACACTACAGACAGCAAGCGGCGCTGTGTATGCAGTTACCCACTACTGGCGACTGTGGAGACCAAAGTCAGGGATAGGAAAGAATGCGTAAAACACGTTTACCAAACTACATGTAGAAATAAAAGGACAGAGAGCAAATTAGACAACGACATTGTACAAGCATACACTACAGACAGCAAGCGGCGCTGTGTATGCAGTTACCCACTACTGGCGACTGTGGAGACCAAAGTCAGGGATAGGAAAGAATGCGTGAAACAAGTTTACCAAACAACATGTAGAAATAAAAGGACAAAGAGCAAGTTAGACAACGACATTGTACAAGCATCGTTGGGCTATATGTCTTGCGAGGCGCGACGATGTCTGGGTCGTCTGGCTCCTCAACAAAGTAGCCAGTAGAAATGTATGGATGCCATAGCGCCAATGGTTAATTCTTATAATCGGTTCATAAAAAATTAAAATTCCAACTGAGATAAATCCGTTCAATATAATATGACTGCAAGGTTTGTGTTTTAGATCAGGCATTTGTGTAGATGAACAGTGAAACCGCTACCGATTGTAAATACAGTAATGATTGTAATGAGGAGCACGCGGTCGTAGTGTATATCGTTCGATATTATCGTGGTTCATTATCGATTTCATGCAGACATTCCGTAGTCCGGAGTGAACACAACGAGGCCTTTGTACACATGTCAGGTAGCCACGGTTCGCGTAATTTGCCATTCAATTACGCTCCGGAAACTACCGATAGACAGTAAATATTGGGTATATGTGGACGGTAATTTAGCAAAGTAGATTGAATCGGGCGTATGAGGAGATATTAGCACGGTAGGGAGAACGCGACGCTGGGGGGAAGTAGTGAAAAGATCTAAACATCCTGGACAAGTCGTGTTGAAAGAAAACACAGAAAATACAAGATACAACAAGTTTTTATTGTCTCGTCATGTAGTCTGCACCACAAAATACGTCTATGTTTGTGGATGCTGTGACAGCTTCAAAACTTTAAACGGATATGATGATAGTCACTACATCACCGAAACTATCAATCCTATTGAAATCTTATCAGATACATTCATAACAACACCTTTAATATCTAGCTTGTTCATTTATCAATTTTCTAGTGACTTCAACGAAGGGAAGAAATACAACAAATCATCTAGAGACCTGACTGGACGAATAGAAATCACCTCACTTCTAATGACACGTTAAACGAACCGAGTGTTTCGAGCTCGGATTAGAGGAGTAATCCTATAAAAAGATGCAAATACCAGTGTCCTGGCGAAAGCTTTATAAAGTCTCTAATCCTGGAAAGTGGGTTCGTGTCCGTCATTCTCAGATCAGATCCGATTGCAAACAGCTTTTTGCTGAATTCTTTCTCTGAAAAATGGAAATATGGAAGCAAATATCAGACGAAAGAAGGGCTACGAAACGTAGGGTTCTCGTTAACTACCTTACAACATTCTTCACATATCAGAGAGAACTGCTGTACCTGTATGTCCACGCGCGAGCGTATGTGAGCCAACTTACCTCCAGTGTCCATCTAACGATCTGACCCCGTCACATTAGAAATTAGAAATCCGTCAGCAGACTGGAAATGTCAGAGATAACCGGAGCTCTACATCTTGGCGATGACAGATAACGACCGAGAAGGCAATGTCTAGTAATTAGAAGACATGGGCGTCTCGGCGACGCATCCATCTTCAACAGACTCAGCAAAATTCCTAGTAAAACTGTTCGCCCTACTCTAGGAAAGGTCGCCCGGGGAGGGACACGTAGTCAGATAACTAGGTTACCCTTCGTCCGCTACTTAAGGTAATGATGTGCTTTCTAAGGTACTCACAGTTTAGATGTTTGAGTTGAGCTTGAATTTCCAGCAAGGAAAAATGAAACCTGGAAACAAAAGAAAAATATTTATTCCTTGCAAAGTGTGTAAGTTTATCAGCCCCTTTTAACAACAAAAAGAAACAAATTAATTCTATATTAATTGATTCTGTTGATTGTTCCACATAAATGGCATGCCCTCTACTAAGACGAAGTTTACAGTGGTCGTCGTATTTCAATTCCTTTAAAATACATAAATATTAAATTACAGGAATAAATTATTCTTTAAATTTTCAAATTTTCTTTTGGGTCTTTTTCAGTTCCTTCTATTAGTTTACACTCTCCCAATATATATATATATATATATATATATATTGTTCAAATTTTCAATCCTTAATAATACTTTTTTTCATCCACTCAAGTGCAAATAAATTTTGTTTAAACTTGTAATGGATGACACTTGATCTTAACAGTTTTTCAAACCTGATTTCATACATTAAATTTAAATAATTAATTTCGTTTTCTATTTTAACACTTAATATTTGATTGCTATATCTATATACAGTACATATTTATAATGTATTAATTGTAAATATTTAATAAAAAGAAAACAACATAAAATGTTTTTTTGTTGACCCCAAGTAATAATTGATTTAAATATTTTTTATATGACTTGTTTTTGTATTTTATTACACAATCTACTGTAACGTTTATTTAGTAGTTAGTACGTGAGTGTGTGTGGGAAACGCTTTGGAAATGCCAACATTTCAAATTAAATACATACCTATATATTTACGACTATGTAAAAATAGTCTTCAAATCATTCGACTTTAGTCTACGTAATTTAGGCCACAGCAGAATCTGCCTACTCGGACATACAAATCTCCGACAACGACGAATGTAAAATATGTAACAGAATTTGTATACTAAGGCATATAGGCCTGAATCTCCGATGACGACGAATGTAAAATATGTAACAAAATCTGTAAACTAGGCATACAAATCTCCGATGACCACGAATGTAAAATATGTAACAGAATCCGCGTACCTAGGTATACAAATCTCCGACGACAACGAATGTAGGATATGGTTCAGTGGATGACAAGACACCGTCTATATTCTCGTTAGGTTTATTGCCGTAGCGTCGAATGTCACGGAAAGTCGGATAATCGAGACTGTGATGTAGATGGACTAATGTAACCGCGTTTACGAGTTTAGTGTGCAGAACAATTTCCACAGATCGTTACAAAGATGTAACATTTAAACTAAAAAATTATATTAAAGAACAAAGGATAGTTTTTATTCACGCAATTTTTTCAGAAGATAGTCAACTTTTATTTACAATATTATTTTGTATTCTGTAATTTCTGTTTCGTTTAAATTTGTGCCGTATTTTTAGAGCATATCTTTGACAAACGCTTGCATGTGCAAGTGTAGTGAGGGTTTCTGTCCAATAACTTCGTGACGTAAGGCTCTAGACACTAGAGGGTGACAGTTTTGACAAAAATAGCAGGAGAAATAGAAACAATGATACCGCTCTAACAGTCTGCACATTCCCTGCGTGTGTAGGACCTCCTAGCTCAATGGGGGACGCACCCCAACCTCCACGACACACTCATACAGAAGTCATAATGCTCCTATAATTGTTACATGGACAGTTATACATTGACTTACAATGGCCAGCTATTTATATGTAACCCACATACCTCAGTCATTCGGCTCGTGATTAGTGGCTGTTAGTAACGTGAAACCTGTTCATATTGTATCATTGCTGTAAGTTATTTCAGTACCGTTGTGATATGGCTTCTGGTGTTACTGGACCAAGACTGGTTACAATAGTTTCTTAGCTCATACATCCAACACTTGTAATTGGTTATTTGAAATACCGAATGAGAGTTAGTCCCGAACCTGCGTTCTTATCCCGGCACTAGTGCTTGGACACCTTCCATGATCCCCTACGGGAGCAAATCTACTTCAGGTTAACAAAAGTCATTAAGACACGGACCTATCCCTAATCTACGCTTTCTCGCCTTGCTTCCTGCGACTTAAAAGATTGGAGGTATCTTACACCAGGTGTTTAATCCTAGCATCGGTTAGCAAGAGCAACGTGTGTGTAGAGGCCGCAGGATAAAACTAATAAAGGCATGCATACATCGCCCAAAATAGATGGGTAATTACACACATCCGATCGGGCGGCGATTCGATTCATTTTGTCGTTTTCGGTTTCCTTCATTAGTTAGGCAAATAATTAGTTCTAACCATCATGGCAGCCTACGCACCAAACTGTCGCAACGTAGTGAGTGTAAAAATAACGGCGACCCATTGCTGTAACTGTACTAAGCGGTTCCACTGGGGTACTTTATACTATCCGTTATAAATAACAGTTACAGTTTTTTTACGTCAACAAATTCACTAAATGGTAATCATATGATTGAAAGAAAAGAGATGATGGAAGAGTTTACTTAGGCGTCCTTTAGCGTGATCTATGCGAGAGGCGGCGAGCTATTTATGTAGAACATATGATATATATAAAACAATTCAAAGTTAGTTCCTACTTGGGTCAACAAAAATAAAGAAAAATTCCAGATACGTTTTATTAAATAATCACAATTAATATAAACATGTGGACCTATAGAGGCCTACATATCACAATATGAAGCGACAAAATAGACAGCAACATTAATTATTACAATTAATTAATTTAATGTAAATAATGAATTAATATTTGAAAAAACTGTATTAACATCGTAGTGTCATCGAATACAAGCAAACAAAATGTTTTTGAACTTGAGTGGATAAATCAAAAGTATTTCACTAACTATTGAAATTTTGAAATATGTATGTATATATATATATATATATATATATATATATATATATATATATATATAGAGAGAGAGAGAGAGAGAGAGAGAGAGAGAGAGAATGTGTTAAATAACAGTAATAATTAAAGAAGAAAAGTATGACAAATTTGTAAAATATCGAATAAGAAAAAACATTTAAAAAGCAGAATCTTATACACTAAACAATAACATATAAATCACTTCAAGATACAAAAAGCAGTTTAAGTTAGCGAAATATACGTCGAGCTTTTTAAATACTGTTTTAAAAACTTCAATACATTGTCGCCAAGAGAGTCTTTATATTATTAGAAAAATTGGAATCTACAAATCCAATAGGTTATCTAATATTATTTTATCAGAATATACATAAAAATTTCAACATGTATAGGGGCCTATGTACATAAACTCACTTAGGTAAGGTAGAACATTCTAAAGTGGAAAATACTGATGCTTGGATGCAACTGCCTTTATAATAGCACTGTTTAACTTTGCCAATAGTGTTTATGACTAAATTTACTTGACAATAACTACCCTGAGCTCGTTGTTACCCCATTCATTGTTAGGCCTACACTTCAGTGACTTCAATTCCGAACTGTAAAGTACTTCAGTATCACTTACAGAAGTTCCACCTCCACTTGTGTTCAATGTCACAAAACTAATAAAAAGAAACCTGTTCATAAAGTTACCAGGAATGCGTCATCATCACAGAGATGGCCCTATTACAGTAAAATTACAAACTAAATTCAAGATCTAGAATTTTGGTATTTTATTAAAATTAACTTTTTATTTTTTATTTCAAGATTATCGGCTGAGGGTTGAGGATACGCTACCTTGAGAGTATTTTGCTCTATCTCTCAGTGTTTTAGTTTTACTAGACATGAGAATGAGAAAGTAAATGCACAGCAACAAAACTTGCTGTGTTTCCACAAAGGAATAGGTACGTGGGTTGGATGCCTAGCCTAACCTAACCCAACTGGTTTACTACGGTTACATGCCGCCTGTAATTGCTGTGTCTGTGCTCGCCGCTCCTTATCACGAGCCACCTGATTTCTTTGGCATTAATGGTAATCTCTGATAAGCACGCGGCGCGTCCGCAGGGGGGCGCCCATCTAACAACCGATTGTCATGGCTCTATTCCGACCATAAGGCAGGGGTTCATTTTTCTGGAGCCGGGCCG
Organism: Prosapia bicincta; assembly: GCA_036971475.1. NCBI lineage: Eukaryota > Metazoa > Arthropoda > Insecta > Hemiptera > Cercopidae > Prosapia > Prosapia bicincta. The sequence continues at coordinate 108,612,036 of JBAIZL010000005.1, forward strand.
CAGGATTAAAATTTCTCGAGTTCAAATAATAAAGCCTACATTATAAATTATAATGTAAGCGTACACACCATACATATGATAGCCTACATACTTGTAACAACGTATCCAGATAACAAATTCTCTACCTTGTTAATGTTACAATGTTGCTACTTGCAGCAAGTATTTAAAGTTCACTACACTTATTAATCACACTTCACCAGGATTCAAAACATAACACCACTTGTAACTTGAAAATTAAAAACATGAAATGAATTCTGAAAAGTGTTTATTTTAGTGGGAAATTTTTTGGGAGGAGTGAGCAAAATTAGGTAGGGCATAATGATTCTCTGTATTGAGAGTATTACAGGATCGCTTGGGTAGGGTAGATTAAATCCATTTAAATATTTTATTTTCAAATAATAAAGTCTCAAAACCATCTAAATGAAATGTTTTTTCGAATAGGTATATCTATTAACTGGAGCTGTTTTCATATTAACTTTGTAGTTTTTGGCGAAACGTCTTCGAGTAAGGTGAACCTATTTCTTCAACATAAACATGACTTTGTACTTTAAGTAATTATACAAAAGCCTAGTGGAGTGATAGAGCAGCACAAAGCCCTACGTTTCTTATAGATATGAATTATTGGCCACTAATCATAGCCGAGACCTTGAGTCTGCCTCGCCTTCCGGAACCACTCCAATCTGATCCTCCGAGGAGGCGGTTTTCCCGAGCGGGGCTGATGTTGCTTCGCATACATTATCCGCTGGGAAACCGGAGCGGCCGGACCTTCAGAGATTGCTAATTGTCACAATCCATAATAGAATCACATAAATTGTTTTCATATCCTGAAACTATGTTAATGTGGAGCATTCAATTCTCCAAAGCGTGTTTCGCAATACAAACACTGCTCGTGGCGAGCGATGGCTCAATGCTGATCACGGAAGCGTGTTGCTTAGTGATATCAACTCTTTGTTTTGGAGATAGAGAGTGTCATAGCCACTCTAGGATGTGAATGAGTAGCTGGAATATGTGTACGAATAGAGTGAAGATCGGCTCGGGGGAAAGTCCTCTACGCCTAAGATACTGTTATTGTAAATATTCCAAAAAAGGTTATATTTTGAAATGTGTCCAAAACAAATTCTTCAATAAACTAACCATGGTTTCCTAGTCAAGATAAAATCTTTCGCTGGAATAACGTTTTCCACACACAATATTGTCTCCCCCCAAACCTCCAAAAGATCTGATCAGAATATTGTACTACCAGGCCGAAGAGGGGAATGTAGCAGCACTACTACCGCAAACATTGCACGCGCAAGATATGGAGCTGTTAGTATTCTGCCAAACTACCCAATTAGCCATATATATTATGTTTAGGCATAAAGTTTCCTAGCAGACAACGCCTTCCTTCTTTTTACAGTAAACTCAATACATATTAATTTGTAGTTACTGTTTCTAGCTCTTTATTTCGTCCCTACATTTATTATATTTAATTGTCATTTTCGCTACTACGCCTTCCATAACGATTAATGCGACCACATATCCAATGCGTTTTGAACCTAGGAAGTCTGGACTTTCTATTTCACATAGACGTATGTTCCTACCTGGTGACCAATTCTCTCTTTCAAGACAGAAAAGAGAGTTGTAGGGTGGGTAGAAAAACCACCGCCGTGTATTCTCGTTTATTTTAAATAACCTTCGTAAGCGTTTCGACACATAGCTATCCATCTTCATGATCTCGTCAACTTAGAATACTGTCACATAGGCTATTTTCTTTAAATCACGTAGTGATTAATGATTTAACGAATATACGGACTGCAACTACTATCATATTCCAAGCATTTTAGTAACATATAGCTATACCAGGATCTACCGTGATGGTGCCACAGCACTTGAAGAGCATCACTAACATATTCCAAATATTTTAGTAGCATATAGCTATTCCAGGTTCTAGCGTGAAGGTGCCACAGCACTTGAAGAGCATCAATAACGTATTCCAAACATTTTAGTAGCCTATAGCTATTCCAGGTTCTAGCGTGATGGTGCCACAGCACTTGAAGAGCATCACTAACATATTCCAAATATTTTAGTAGCATATAGCTATTCCAGGTTCTAGCGTGAAGGTGCCACAGCACTTGAAGAGCATCACTAACGTATTCCTAGCATTTTAGTAGCATATAGCTATTCCAGGTTCTAGCGTGATGGTGCCACAGCACTTGAAGAGCATCACTAACATATTCCAAATATTTTAGTAGCCTATAGCTATTCCAGGTTCTACCGTGAAGGTGCCACAGCACTTGAAGAGCATCACTAACGTATTCCTAGCATTTTAGTAGCATATAGCTATTCCAGGTTCTAGCGTGATGGTGCCACAGCACTTGAAGAGCATCACTAACATATTCCAAATATTTTAGTAGCCTATAGCTATTCCAGGTTCTAGCGTGATGGTGCCACAGCACTTGAAGAGCATCACTAACATATTCCAAATATTTTAGTAGCATATAGCTATTCCAGGTTCTAGCGTGATGGTGCCACAGCACTTGAAGAGCATCACTGACGTATTCCAAATATTTTAGTAGCATATAGCTATTCCAGGTTCTAGCGTGATGGTGCCACAGCACTTGAAGAGCATCACTAACATATTCCAAATATTTTAGTAGCATATAGCTATTCCAGGTTCTAGCGTGATGGTGCCACAGCACTTGAAGAGCATCACTGACGTATTCCAAACATTTTAGTAGCCTATAGCTAATCCAGGTTCTAGCGTGAAGGTGCCACAGCACTTGAAGAGCATCACTAACATATTCCAAACATTTTAGTAGCATATAGCTATTCCAGGTTCTACCGTGAAGGTGCCACAGCACTTGAAGAGCATCACTAACATATTCCAAATATTTTAGTAGCCTATAGCTATTCCAGGTTCTAGCGTGAAGGTGCCACAGCACTTGAAGAGCATCACTAACGTATTCCAAACATTTTAGTAGCCTATAGCTAATCCAGGTTCTAGCGTGAAGGTGCCACAGCACTTGAAGAGCATCACTAACATATTCCAAATATTTTAGTAGCATATAGCTATTCCAGGTTCTAGCGTGATGGTGCCACAGCACTTGAAGAGCATCACTAACGTATTCCAAACATTTTAGTAGCATATAGCTATTCCAGGTTCTAGCGTGAAGGTGCCACAGCACTTGAAGAGCATCACTAACATATTCCAAATATTTTAGTAGCATATAGCTATTCCAGGTTCTAGCGTGATGGTGCCACAGCACTTGAAGAGCATCACTGACGTATTCCAAATATTTTAGTAGCATATAGCTATTCCAGGTTCTAGCGTGATGGTGCCACAGCACTTGAAGAGCATCACTAACATATTCCAAATATTTTAGTAGCATATAGCTATTCCAGGTTCTAGCGTGATGGTGCCACAGCACTTGAAGAGCATCACTGACGTATTCCAAACATTTTAGTAGCCTATAGCTAATCCAGGTTCTAGCGTGAAGGTGCCACAGCACTTGAAGAGCATCACTAACATATTCCAAACATTTTAGTAGCATATAGCTATTCCAGGTTCTACCGTGAAGGTGCCACAGCACTTGAAGAGCATCACTAACATATTCCAAATATTTTAGTAGCATATAGCTATTCCAGGTTCTAGCGTGAAGGTGCCACAGCACTTGAAGAGCATCAATAACGTATTCCAAACATTTTAGTAGCCTATAGCTATTCCAGGTTCTAGCGTGAAGGTGCCACAGCACTTGAAGAGCATCACTAACGTATTCCAAACATTTTAGTAGCCTATAGCTAATCCAGGTTCTAGCGTGAAGGTGCCACAGCACTTGAAGAGCATCACTAACATATTCCAAATATTTTAGTAGCATATAGCTATTCCAGGTTCTAGCGTGATGGTGCCACAGCACTTGAAGAGCATCACTAACGTATTCCAAACATTTTAGTAGCATATAGCTATTCCAGGTTCTAGCGTGAAGGTGCCACAGCACTTGAAGAGCATCACTAAAATATTCCAAACATTTTGTACATTCTCTATGTCAAGTTTTGTTTGTCTACTTTCAAAACCGGTGAATCTACTTCTTCTACCGTTAAAAAAACCTAAAAATCTGCAACAAAAAATTTTAAAAAAATTTCAAAAAATAATATAATAACAGTTGAAGTATTTACAATGCATTTGTTGCAGAACAAGTGAGAAAGTTATAACCTCTGAAGAATTCGAAACTTGAGCGTCTAAATGTTTCCATGTCAGCCAACCAGGACCTGTTGAGAGATTTGAAATGTGGTTTAATAAAACAATTAAAGATAATAATGTGTGTTCATGCAGTGGTTCCTTGCGTCTCATCGTGAGTCATCTCACATCTGGTGGGAGGGGCTGAAGAGGCCGTTCTAACAGCTCTCAATGAATATGAAGCTTTGTTACTTAATCAGGGGATCAGGTTAGGGCCTTGCAAGGCTTTTAAAGCACAAAGTTGTAGAGGCTTCATTAAGAGGACGCTAAACCATAGGCAATCCATCTATTCGTCTTGAATGGAGAATAGGAAAGGCGTTAGGATAAAGGTAGGAAGATAAAGCTGCTTCGTGTAAGGAAATATATTAAGATCATACGAATACAGTCACTTACCCTAGACAAACCTACTCTCTAATGGTGTCACAGAAAGCTGTCTACAAGTTACAGTTCTTTGTAACAAAAATATAAAAAGATAGGTGAAAAGAGACCAGGTAGAATCAATAGCAACTATTTAAAGAACATACTGATGATGGTAGGCCTACTGTAAATAAGGGAGGATTACTTGAAAATACCTACTCTCAACGTGAGTTTATGTTCCTTAGCCAGAATTTTATCTCTTAGTTTCAACATCTGCTTGTTTACATAACTCACCACGAAGAAGGCACTTCAACACAATAATGTTTCCGATTATATCAGTAAAATTTACAGTTATTTTCTCATAGAATATTGATTTTAGTGACCTTTAATTTAGTTTCCAAAACTTCACCGTCACTTATATAAACGGTTTGGGAAGTGAAGATGAGGAATGTTTGAGGAGTAATGTCCTGAAGCTTTGCTCGTCACGAGAGTGATACATTTGCAGAGTGGAAATGATTTCAACTGTTTCTTGTTGAAATAGTATTGCTTGGTAGCCTTTAACGTAAGACACGATCGCTTTACGACGTTAAAATCTTCGTAAGAGTCCGAGGTTTAACTCCTGCTGCGATAAGATTTGTCGATAAAAATGCCCTTACTCTTTGCAGTGTTAAAGTCTTCGTAATTTAGAATCCGTAAAAGTCGAAAACCGTGCCTCTATATGATTTGTCGATATAAATGTCCTTACTCTTTGCAGCGTTAAAGTCTTCGTACGTTAGAGTCCGTAAAAGTCGAAACTCCCGCCGTGACAAGATTTGCCGATATAAATGTCCCGAACTTGCTGCAGGACAGAGTTACGGTCGCTATCGCCAGCGGTGCCTTTCATGTTACCAAACCGTTTGAGAACCGTTCACGATATTGTCAAGGCTTTTGCCGCAACGCTGATGTAATGTTTGTCAACGACATTAGTGCATTAATGTCGCTGATAGATTAACTCTGTCCAATAACATCGCTCAGATTGTCTTGCCAACTTAAACAAGGCAGGCCATTATCCACCGTCGTGTGGCCAGGTGTATTTAGACCAATATTCTCTAACAACGTCCTCGCACACAGATACAACAGTTATTGCTTTGTATGGTTTACAGACATTGGTTAATATCAAATATAATTACCTTATATGGTGGACAAGGAATAAATTGGTGGGCCACATCAGCTTGATCGTATTCCGCTGATAGTAGCATGCTCGCAATAATGCAAGCGCAATTCCCCTTTCTATAACACGCTTGTTGACTAATTCCTTGAAATGGGGAAAGCAATTATACCACCTCTTCAGAAGCAAATAATTACAACAAAACCAAGGCCCGCTACGTTAATCTTCAGTAAACATTGACGGGCTAAGTAGTCATACATCTTTTTACACTTCTGCCTAAAGAAAGGTTATACGGGCGCTTGCCGACGCACGAATGCGGTTCTCGAATAATTGCTCAACAGCCGTCGCGTAGTTACGTCATAAAAACGCTTCCCTAGAATCGTGTCACGTTTCTCTCTATCCGCCTCTCCCCTCCCCTCGCGTTGAGAGATTTGTGTGCTCGTTGTAAAAGTAACACGGTAAGGGCGCCATAGAGTGATTTTTCTGCGCCACAGCCGTCGCGTAATTACGTCAAAAAAACGATTCCCTAGAATCGTGTCACGTTTCTCTCTATCCGCCTCTCCCCTCCCCTCGCGTTGAGAGATTTGTGTGCTCGTTGTAAAAGTAACACGGTAAGGGCGCCATAGAGTGATTTTTCTGCGCCACAGCCGTCGCGTAATTACGTCATAAAAACACTTCCCTAGAATCGTGAAATGCTTCATAATATCCGCCTCTCCACTCACGTTGAGAGATTTGTGTGCTCGTTGTACAGGTAACACGATAAAGGCGCCATAGAGTGATTTTTCTGCGCCACAGCCGTCGCGTAATTACGTCATAAAAACGCTTCCCTAGAATCGTGTCACCTTTCTCTCTATCCTCCTTGATACTCGCGTTGAGTGATTTTGTGCTCGTTATAAAGGTAACACGGCAAGGGCGCCATAGAGTGATTTTTCAATATCTTCGACGAAATAGTAAAGTCGTATTGAAGACTTTGTTACTTTATGGTTTGAATTTAATAAGGAAAGCGAAAAAAGCACGTTTCAGTAACCAGGTTAACATTGTCACCGGTTTCTAAGCCTGGACATAGCGTTCTAAATAGTTGTTTCGGGTTCATTTCCTTTATCTATTTTTAATCCCACCAGCCTTCCTTTTAGAGGCAGATTTAGCATTGGTGTCATGCTTAGTCTATTGGCTTGCCCTAAGCTTTACATTCAAGACACAAACCAACAAAAATGCTTTTCTAATCTCCTTCTGCTGTAGTTATTTAATTACATTACATTTTTTTGTTAATAAAATGTTAAGAACTCGTGTGTTTAATAGACAGTGACGCAACCTATTGCCAAGCTAGCGAACATTCCTGGTTTGCTCCGCTTACCAATATGGGGTTCATTAAAAGGTCTTGTTTTGTTTTATGAATAATAATCCAATCTAGTGTTTGCCTGATGCACGTGAACTAGTCCGAGAGGACAGTGAAAGTTTCGAGCGCGCGTATTCCCGCTCGTGCTCTCACTTCCAACTCGTGTTTGCGCGGCACTAAAATTTCCAATACAGTGTCTGGTTTGGTTGCTGTTCTTGTCGCTAGTTTTGTTGTTATGTCCTCTTTGTACGTCTGTAGACAGAATATCGTGCCCAGCGTTGAACTCTCCTCCATCTTATCGACCAGACCCACGCACGCTACGGGAATCTTCTAGTCATGATGCATAGAGTTCTGACGACGGGGCGCAGGCGATTGTAATTTTGGTTAAGGCCAGACTTTAATGACCCAAAATTCCATGTTTACACTTACATAGAAATACGTTTGTCAAGATTTTCTTTAAATTGTTTTGCTCTAAATATAATATATATTTCGTATGCTTTCCAAGGGATCATTACCTTAGGCCCCACTAGCTCCTCCGATCCTATCTTAACTTTATGATTGCAAGGAGGTGTAACTGGTAAACAAGTCTTTATCACCCTGATAGAAAGTAGACGATCCTTTTCGACTTTCACCAACAGAAATGCCTTTCTAATTTTAAGCAAGTACAAGCGATAGACACCTCTCTCCACCCCATCTCAGCTCCCCTTTATTGCTTTCTTTCTCAATCGTCATGACTCCCTTTAAGTCTACTTCAGGTACAAGAATTGTATCCCTATACTCTACAACTGGGAGTTTTGTATCCCTATAATTAACCTAGCCATGTTCACAATTCTTTTCTACCCTTCGTGGCCGGCTGACTGATCTACAGAAGAAACCAAATTGGTACCGTAAAGCTCTACTGCAGTAATCCTAGTGGCAGAAATATGAGGCTGAAGAAGTCGTAAGACGAAAACGTTTCCTCCAAGCGTAAATCAACAATTTAACAACTTATAGTTAACAGAATGACTGGTCGCAAGTAATTTCAAAGTGTAATTTCCCCTGGACGGTTCGGCAAGAAGTAATACAATGACGAATGTTTTTTAATGTGAAATAAATGGGTTTAAAAATTGATTGGACGGAAATAATAGTCAAACCGCGTATCAATCGTGACAACAAATCTGAAGATAAACTCGTCCTCCGCCCCGCTTGACAAGAGGTCTTCTTCAGCTAAGCAGCCCTGTACTCGAGCAAGGCACATTTAAAACGAACAAACTTAATTCCAACACTGAGACTCAATAGAAACACACATTATTAAAAAACCCTGATTGTAAATAATAAACCAACGCTTATTGTGTTAGCAACACCTTGCGGAAGGAAAGCTATCAGCTGTTCTTCGCAAAAGTAAAGAATAGATAGGTCAGATCGGATCTGTAATGTGTAAGGCTATACGTCCAGTATGATTTGCAATCAGGCTCATGGCTTACAGTACATATTATTACAAATAAATTCTAGTAATTACATTCATCCAAAGTTTGACATGATTAACGGAAACTCCGCTAATTCGGTATAGCGATTTAGAATATTACGGCCTCATGTTGGATACTGGCCAGATTGCAAGCTAACTACTTACCAAGTTTTGTATATTGGTTATTTCTATTCAACAGTAAAAGATATATTCAAGAAAGGAACCGTTAATCCGAGATCTGGAGTAATAAAAGCTATTAGTAATCACAGAAATTTAAACTAGGGACGTACAATCCTGTTGCACTCTACTTGTTCCAGCTCCCAGAATGCATTGTGACTCTTCCTACGCAAAATGTTACTAGCTTGTCACGTGACAATTTCAATATGAAGAATTGCTAATTAAAAAAAGTCATGAAAGTTACGTCACCGCAAGTTGTTGGCTGATTGCATTCAGCAATTTCTAGATAACCCTTCCCTTATAAAGGACTTTGATTAGGACGGATCAACCTCAGCCCTAATTAGTCCGTTATAAATAGGGTTCCATTGTACCTTGCTGCCCGTACCCGCGCCATATGCCTACCACTTGCCCAGCGTAAATAAGATTCGTCTCTATCGAATAATCACTTCGCAGTCGCGAGGCTTAGCGTTCAAATCACTATAAAACACTTTAACGCAGGCTTTTACATGTGATTCTTGTAGTTAGAAAGTCCTTTCTTTTCCCATTACCTGCACGTTAGAGCAGTTGTAGTTTGCAATTTTATTGCTGTAATTTTTCAGAGATTGCGATGAACGACTGGTAATGATCAGATGTAATTGTTAATTTATTGAATATTATTGACGAAATAATAGTCTGTACGTTTTGCTTTTACTTGGCACATAAATACTCGCATATTACAACCGCTAACATAAAAACCTGTCACATGTGTTATAAATGTGTTGAATCCTTCTTCATTTAAATAGCTTTGCACCAAGCGAGCGTCTAATACATAACCTTTTATTATTCTTAAAGTAGGCAATGCTTTTTATTTCAGTAGGCCTACCTATGGATCAACCATGATGAACTTTTTAACCTTACAACGCAGCACATTATTTCAATGAATATGTGTTTATTTGTAATTGGATCTACTTTAGTAAATTTCTTTCCCTTTTCTATCCAAGTTTTGCCCGTTTCCCCCCTGTCCTGTGCTTCCTTCGCTGTAAGTTGTCTCTTACAAGATGTCTAGATATTATCTAACTCTTTAGACCCAAAGACCTCTGTTTCCTGGCATTTGGGTTCTTTAGCTACTGTTTAACAATTTGTACAACTTAGACAATAACGCGTATCTGCGCTAAACCAGTTTAATTGCTTTTTGTGCGTTCAGAAAGTCCCTCCACACACCTGTTTTATTGCTCCTCTTTATCTCGACTCTAACTACTTTGATAGCGACATATTCTGCTGCCGCCTTAAAGTTACCAGGTTATATAGTATGTTGCTTTTTTATTGTTAATTGTTTAGAGTTAAAATTATATAAAATGAAGAACGTGCCTTTCTGATGGAACCTTGATATCTCCGCTATTTTAACTATGCAATGCAGATTTTTTTTGAACGCACTCTATAATGGAGTAACGGAACTAGGCCCACCCTGTATGAGAGAAAATAATTTTCTAGTACTTGTACCAGGAGTAATAGTGGATCGCATGAGGAGGCTTATATAGACGTGCTCTATATAAGAGTTAAAAAGACTAATCCAAACCCAAATAAAATTATTGTGAGTTACGTAATTTGAGTTGGAATTCTTGACGGGCGCTCAAGGGCTGTTGCTTACATCTCATTGGAGGAAAAAATATCTGACGGTCGTTGTTTTCAGATATTTAATGCGGAATCGGTGAACCCAAGATGTAGATGTTTATCTATGGATGTTTATACATATATTGTATGTTTACATACAATATATATATATATATATATATATATATATATATATATATACATATATATTTATCCACTGTTGATATTGCGTGGTTTCTCTTTGACTGGTGGAAATAGAAGAGATGCGCAGGCGGAGAAAGAATTTGAACAAGACCATGTTTCTGGAGGACGTCCTCCTATACCGAAACCAGTACGTTGGAGAGCAGAACAAGACTCGACTGATGGCCTACTTGGACAGGACAATCGATCGATATAAGTAGTTGTTGACAGTAATAGACCGGTTTTATCACGTTATAAGAATACTATGTATGTTCATCGTTAGCAGATACGTGTAGTCTACATTGTAAACAGATTAGCCTTTAACATTCTACAAACAGTTCTCTCGCTATCTCTCACTTACTCTTAGGAAAGAGATGATCGTAGCACACAACTACCTCGCTGTTTTTAATCTTTCACCTCTAGGATCTAAGCAGCTTCACCACCGTCAACGTAAGGATTGCCTCTCTATTCGTGTGTCAGAGAACCACAACAGTATCCAACTGCATTACACAATGGCTGCTTCGCTCTAGTAACCTGTCCAAGCGGCACTATGTTATAGGAGTGGTACAAGGCGATAAATAACTACCTTATTCTTTGAACGATCCCGTATCATCTTCGTAACACCTGTTGCAATGTTCACAGCTTCACGAGGCGGTGATCTCTGTGATGACGCCAAACCTTTCCCGTGCGTTTAACCATTCAAGTAAAAAATTACGTTAAAAAATTAACAGCTTGTTTCGGCATTAAAGTCTCCCAGAATACGCAATAAAGAAAGAACTCTTCTAAAGACCCTAAAGGAGCTATAGATTGCTCTAAGGTATGTCGTTGGGAAGTTTAATAAAGTTCAGATACGGAATTAGACCCATTTCATACTATAAACATAAATGAAGAGATTTAACCTCCCTATTGACAGAATTAATAAGGCATGTGTACTTTCTCCGTTCGCTTAAGGAAGACCATTTAGCCTTAGATAAACACACAATATTGTGTCAGAAGGAACTTCTCTCGAAAACCCTACAAGGTTTCTCCTAATAAGAAAATCATAGGCGGAAATAAAAACGCAAATGTTAACATAAATTGTTTTCTAATGCAACCATTACACGTGTAATTTTGTAGGTAATTGAACCGAGACAAATTTCACAATGCATTAGTTCTTTTTTTACCAGGTACAGATAATTACAGCCAGTACAAAGTGTAGCGCAATTGGTAGACCATAAACCTACTTTTGTAATGAGCTATTTTAATTGGTTGGATGAAATGAAAAATCAATTATTACCAACTTAACTTTATTTTTGCTTGTAATGTTTGTGACTGTGCGTTCAAAATGAAATTAGCCTAAACAGGCCTTATATTTTGGCCGTTTAAGGGTGACGAGACAAGCTTATGTTTGCCCCTTGTCTCGTGTTTTTGCTTGTCTACCTCAGCGATACCTCAGTCTCACTAAACTACAAACCGACACATCCAACAAACTGGAAGGAAGGTGCAGTAGGTCTGCTAAAGGTGAACGTCCTTGCCTAGGCAAATAGAATAACATTGTGTTTCTTATACCTTGATACCTCCAGACCGGAGATAGCAACGGTAGGTTAGGAATACCATTCGGTTATATATCTACGATCTCAGACATGAATGGGTTATAATTCTCTCTCTGGCTGTCACACTGGTGCTGCAGAGCTACGTAATAGCAGGAAACCCGGGGGGGGATAAGGCCAGACCGGAGATAGTAACGGTAGGTTAGGAATACCATTCGGTTATATATCTACGATCTCAGACATGAATGGGTTATAATTCTCTCTCTGGCTGTCACACTGGTGCTGCAGAGCTACGTAATAGCAGGAAACCCGGGGGGGGATAAGGCCAGACCGGAGATAGCAACGGTAGGTTAGGAATACCATTCGGTTATATATCTACGATCTCAGACATGAATGGGTTATAATTCTCTCTCTGGCTGTCACACTGGTGCTGCAGAGCTACGTAATAGCAGGAAACCCGGGGGGGGGGGATAAGGCCAGACCGGAGATAGCAACGGTAGGTTAGGAATACCATTCGGTTATATATCTACGATCTCAGACATGAATGGGTTATAATTCTCTCTCTGGCTGTCACACTGGTGCTGCAGAGCTACGTAATAGCAGGAAACCCGGGGGGGGATAAGGCCAGACCGGAGATAGCAACGGTAGGTTAGGAATACCATTCGGTTATATATCTACGATCTCAGACATGAATGGGTTATAATTCTCTCTCTGGCTGTCACACTGGTGCTGCAGAGCTACGTAATAGCAGGAAACCCGGGGGGGGGGGGATAAGGCCAGACCGGAGATAGCAACGGTAGGTTAGGAATACCATTCGGTTATATATCTACGATCTCAGACATGAATGGGTTATAATTCTCTCTCTGGCTGTCACACTGGTGCTGCAGAGCTACGTAATAGCAGGAAACCCGGGGGGAATAAAGCCAGACCGTAGATAGCAACGGTAGGTTAGGAATAGCATTCGGTTATATATCTACGATCTCAGACATGAATGGGTTATAATTCTCTCTCTGGCTGTCACACTGGTGCTGCAGAGCTACGTAATAGCAGGAAACCCGGGGGGAATAAAGCCAGACCGTAGATAGCAACGGTAGGTTAGGAATACCATTCGGTTATATATCTACGATCTCAGACATGAATGGGTTATAATTCTCTCTCTGGCTGTCACACTGGTGCTGCAGAGCTACGTAATAGCAGGAAACCCGGGGGGGGGGAATAAAGCCAGACCGTAGATAGCAGCGGTAGGTTAGGAATACCATTCGGTTATATATCTACGATCTCAGACATGAATGGGTTATAATTCTCTCTCTGGCTGTCACACTGGTGCTGCAGAGCTACGTAATAGCAGGAAACCCGGGGGGAATAAAGCCAGACCGTAGATAGCAACGGTAGGTTAGGAATACCATTCGGTTATATATCTACGATCTCAGACATGAATGGGTTATAATTCTCTCTCTGGCTGTCACACTGGTACTGCAGAGCTGCGTAATAGCAGGAAACCCGGGGGGAATAAAGCCAGACCGTAGATAGCAGCGGTAGGTTAGGAATACCATTCGGTTATATATCTACGATCTCAGACATGAATGGGTTATAATTCTCTCTCTGGCTGTCACACTGGTACTGCAGAGCTGCGTAATAGCAGGAAACCCGGGGGGAATAAAGCCAGACCGTAGATAGCAACGGTAGGTTAGGAATAGCATTCGGTTATATATCTCTGAACTCAGACATGAATGGGTTATAATTCTCTCTCTGGCTGTCACACTGGTACTGCAGAGCTGCGTAATAGCAGGAAACCCGGGGGGAATAAAGCCAGACCGTAGATAGCAACGGTAGGTTAGGAATAGCATTCGGTTATATATCTCTGAACTCAGACATGAATGGGTTATAATTCTCTCTCTGGCTGTCACACTGGTACTGCAGAGCTACGTAATAGCAGGAAACCCGGGGGGGGGGGGGGAATAAAGCCAGACCGTAGATAGCAGCGGTAGGTTAGGAATAGCATTCGGTTATATATCTACGATCTCAGACATGAATGGGTTATAATTCTCTCTCTGGCTGTCACACTGGTACTGCAGAGCTGCGTAATAGCAGGAAACCCGGGGGGAATAAAGCCAGACCGTAGATAGCAACGGTAGGTTAGGAATAGCATTCGGTTATATATCTACGATCTCAGACATGAATGGGTTATAATTCTCTCTCTGGCTGTCACACTGGTACTGCAGAGCTGCGTAATAGCAGGAAACCCGGGGGGAATAAAGCCAGACCGTAGATAGCAGCGGTAGGTTAGGAATAGCATTCGGTTATATATCTACGATCTCAGACATGAATGGGTTATAATTCTCTCTCTGGCTGTCACACTGGTGCTGCAGAGCTACGTAATAGCAGGAAACCCGGGGGGAATAAAGCCAGACCGTAGATAGCAACGGTAGGTTAGGAATAGCATTCGGTTATATATCTACGATCTCAGACATGAATGGGTTATAATTCTCTCTCTGGCTGTCACACTGGTACTGCAGAGCTGCGTAATAGCAGGAAACCCGGGGGGGGGGAATAAAGCCAGACCGTAGATAGCAACGGTAGGTTAGGAATAGCATTCGGTTATATATCTACGATCTCAGACATGAATGGGTTATAATTCTCTCTCTGGCTGTCACACTGGTACTGCAGAGCTGCGTAATAGCAGGAAACCCGGGGGGGGGGAATAAAGCCAGACCGTAGATAGCAGCGGTAGGTTAGGAATACCATTCGGTTATATATCTACGATCTCAGACATGAATGGGTTATAATTCTCTCTCTGGCTGTCACACTGGTACTGCAGAGCTGCGTAATAGCAGGAAACCCGGGGGGGGGGATAAGGCCAGACCGTAGATAGCAACGGTAGGTTAGGAATAGCATTCGGTTATATATCTACGATCTCAGACATGAATGGGTTATAATTCTCTCTCTGGCTGTCACACTGGTGCTGCAGAGCTACGTAATAGCAGGAAACCCGGGGGGGGGGAATAAAGCCAGACCGTAGATAGCAGCGGTAGGTTAGGAATAGCATTCGGTTATATATCTACGATCTCAGACATGAATGGGTTATAATTCTCTCTCTGGCTGTCACACTGGTGCTGCAGAGCTACGTAATAGCAGGAAACCCGGGGGGAATAAAGCCAGACCGTAGATAGCAACGGTAGGTTAGGAATACCATTCGGTTATATATCTACGATCTCAGACATGAATGGGTTATAATTCTCTCTCTGGCTGTCACACTGGTACTGCAGAGCTGCGTAATAGCAGGAAACCCGGGGGGGGGGGAATAAAGCCAGACCGTAGATAGCAGCGGTAGGTTAGGAATAGCATTCGGTTATATATCTACGATCTCAGACATGAATGGGTTATAATTCTCTCTCTGGCTGTCACACTGGTGCTGCAGAGCTACGTAATAGCAGGAAACCCGGGGGGAATAAAGCCAGACCGTAGATAGCAACGGTAGGTTAGGAATAGCATTCGGTTATATATCTACGATCTCAGACATGAATGGGTTATAATTCTCTCTCTGGCTGTCACACTGGTGCTGCAGAGCTACGTAATAGCAGGAAACCCGGGGGGGGGGGATAAGGCCAGACCGTAGATAGCAACGGTAGGTTAGGAATACCATTCGGTTATATATCTACGATCTCAGACATGAATGGGTTATAATTCTCTCTCTGGCTGTCACACTGGTGCTGCAGAGCTGCGTAATAGCAGGAAACCCGGGGGGGGGGGAATAAAGCCAGACCGTAGATAGCAACGGTAGGTTAGGAATAGCATTCGGTTATATATCTACGATCTCAGACATGAATGGGTTATAATTCTCTCTCTGGCTGTCACACTGGTGCTGCAGAGCTGCGTAATAGCAGGAAACCCGGGGGGGATAAAGCCAGACCGTAGATAGCAGCGGTAGGTTAGGAATACCATTCGGTTATATATCTACGATCTCAGACATGAATGGGTTATAATTCTCTCTCTGGCTGTCACACTGGTGCTGCAGAGCTACGTAATAGCAGGAAACCCGGGGGGGGGGATAAGGCCAGACCGGAGATAGCAACGGTAGGTTAGGAATACCATTCGGTTATATATCTACGATCTCAGACATGAATGGGTTATAATTCTCTCTCTGGCTGTCACACTGGTGCTGCAGAGCTACGTAATAGCAGGAAACCCGGGGGGGGGGATAAGGCCAGACCGGAGATAGCAACGGTAGGTTAGGAATAGCATTCGGTTATATATCTACGATCTCAGACATGAATGGGTTATAATTCTCTCTCTGGCTGTCACACTGGTGCTGCAGAGCTACGTAATAGCAGGAAACCCGGGGGGGGGGATAAGGCCAGACCGGAGATAGCAACGGTAGGTTAGGAATACCATTCGGTTATATATCTACGATCTCAGACATGAATGGGTTATAATTCTCTCTCTGGCTGTCACACTGGTGCTGCAGAGCTACTAATAGCAGGAAACCCGGGGGGAATAAAGCCAGACCGTAGATAGCAGCGGTAGGTTAGGAATACCATTCGGTTATATATCTACGATCTCAGACATGAATGGGTTATAATTCTCTCTCTGGCTGTCACACTGGTACTGCAGAGCTACGTAATAGCAGGAAACCCGGGGGGGGGGGGGAATAAAGCCAGACCGTAGATAGCAACGGTAGGTTAGGAATACCATTCGGTTATATATCTCTGAACTCAGACATGAATGGGTTATAATTCTCTCTCTGGCTGTCACACTGGTGCTGCAGAGCTACGTAATAGCAGGAAACCCGGGGGGGGGGAATAAAGCCAGACCGTAGATAGCAGCGGTAGGTTAGGAATACCATTCGGTTATATATCTCTGAACTCAGACATGAATGGGTTATAATTCTCTCTCTGGCTGTCACACTGGTACTGCAGAGCTGCGTAATAGCAGGAAACCCGGGGGGAATAAAGCCAGACCGTAGATAGTAGCGGTAGGTTAGGAATACCATTCGGTTATATATCTCTGAGCTCAGACATGAATGGGTTATAATTCTCTCTCTGGCTGTCACACTGGTACTGCAGAGCTACGTAATAGCAGGAAACCCGGGGGGGGGAATAAAGCCAGACCGTAGATAGCAGCGGTAGGTTAGGAATAGCATTCGGTTATATATCTACGATCTCAGACATGAATGGGTTATAATTCTCTCTCTGGCTGTCACACTGGTGCTGCAGAGCTGCGTAATAGCAGGAAACCCGGGGGGGGGGGGGGATAAGGCCAGACCGGAGATAGCAACGGTAGGTTAGGAATACCATTCGGTTATATATCTCTGAACTCAGACATGAATGGGTTATAATTCTCTCTCTGGCTGTCACACTGGTGCTGCAGAGCTACGTAATAGCAGGAAACCCGGGGGGGGGGGGGGGAATAAAGCCAGACCGTAGATAGCAGCGGTAGGTTAGGAATACCATTCGGTTATATATCTACGATCTCAGACATGAATGGGTTATAATTCTCTCTCTGGCTGTCACACTGGTGCTGCAGAGCTGCGTAATAGCAGGAAACCCGGGGGGAATAAAGCCAGACCGTAGATAGCAACGGTAGGTTAGGAATAGCATTCGGTTATATATCTACGATCTCAGACATGAATGGGTTATAATTCTCTCTCTGGCTGTCACACTGGTGCTGCAGAGCTACGTAATAGCAGGAAACCCGGGGGGGGGGAATAAAGCCAGACCGTAGATAGCAGCGGTAGGTTAGGAATAGCATTCGGTTATATATCTACGATCTCAGACATGAATGGGTTATAATTCTCTCTCTGGCTGTCACACTGGTGCTGCAGAGCTGCGTAATAGCAGGAAACCCGGGGGGAATAAAGCCAGACCGTAGATAGCAGCGGTAGGTTAGGAATAGCATTCGGTTATATATCTACGATCTCAGACATGAATGGGTTATAATTCTCTCTCTGGCTGTCACACTGGTACTGCAGAGCTGCGTAATAGCAGGAAACCCGGGGGGGGGGGATAAGGCCAGACCGGAGATAGCAGCGGTAGGTTAGGAATAGCATTCGGTTATATATCTACGATCTCAGACATGAATGGGTTATAATTCTCTCTCTGGCTGTCACACTGGTGCTGCAGAGCTACGTAATAGCAGGAAACCCGGGGGGGGGATAAGGCCAGACCGGAGATAGTAACGGTAGGTTAGGAATACCATTCGGTTATATATCTACGATCTCAGACATGAATGGGTTATAATTCTCTCTCTGGCTGTCACACTGGTGCTGCAGAGCTACGTAATAGCAGGAAACCCGGGGGGGGGGGGGAATAAAGCCAGACCGTAGATAGCAGCGGTAGGTTAGGAATACCATTCGGTTATATATCTACGATCTCAGACATGAATGGGTTATAATTCTCTCTCTGGCTGTCACACTGGTGCTGCAGAGCTACGTAATAGCAGGAAACCCGGGGGGAATAAAGCCAGACCGTAGATAGCAACGGTAAGTTAGGAATACCATTCGGTTATATATCTCTGAACTCAGACATGAATGGGTTATAATTCTCTCTCTGGCTGTCACACTGGTGCTGCAGAGCTACGTAATAGCAGGAAACCCGGGGGGGGATAAGGCCAGACCGGAGATAGCAGCGGTAGGTTAGGAATAGCATTCGGTTATATATCTACGATCTCAGACATGAATGGGTTATAATTCTCTCTCTGGCTGTCACACTGGTGCTGCAGAGCTACGTAATAGCAGGAAACCCGGGGGGGGATAAGGCCAGACCGGAGATAGCAGCGGTAGGTTAGGAATAGCATTCGGTTATATATCTACGATCTCAGACATGAATGGGTTATAATTCTCTCTCTGGCTGTCACACTGGTGCTGCAGAGCTACGTAATAGCAGGAAACCCGGGGGGAATAAAGCCAGACCGTAGATAGCAACGGTAGGTTAGGAATACCATTCGGTTATATATCTCTGAACTCAGACATGAATGGGTTATAATTCTCTCTCTGGCTGTCACACTGGTGCTGCAGAGCTACGTAATAGCAGGAAACCCGGGGGGGGATAAGGCCAGACCGGAGATAGCAGCGGTAGGTTAGGAATAGCATTCGGTTATATATCTACGATCTCAGACATGAATGGGTTATAATTCTCTCTCTGGCTGTCACACTGGTGCTGCAGAGCTACGTAATAGCAGGAAACCCGGGGGGGGGGAATAAAGCCAGACCGTAGATAGCAGCGGTAGGTTAGGAATAGCATTCGGTTATATATCTACGATCTCAGACATGAATGGGTTATAATTCTCTCTCTGGCTGTCACACTGGTGCTGCAGAGCTACGTAATAGCAGGAAACCCGGGGGGAATAAAGCCAGACCGTAGATAGCAACGGTAGGTTAGGAATACCATTCGGTTATATATCTCTGAACTCAGACATGAATGGGTTATAATTCTCTCTCTGGCTGTCACACTGGTACTGCAGAGCTACGTAATAGCAGGAAACCCGGGGGGGGGGGATAAGGCCAGACCGTAGATAGCAGCGGTAGGTTAGGAATACCATTCGGTTATATATCTACGATCTCAGACATGAATGGGTTATAATTCTCTCTCTGGCTGTCACACTGGTGCTGCAGAGCTACGTAATAGCAGGAAACCCGGGGGGGGGGGAATAAAGCCAGACCGTAGATAGCAGCGGTAGGTTAGGAATACCATTCGGTTATATATCTACGATCTCAGACATGAATGGGTTATAATTCTCTCTCTGGCTGTCACACTGGTGCTGCAGAGCTACGTAATAGCAGGAAACCCGGGGGGGGGGAATAAAGCCAGACCGTAGATAGCAGCGGTAGGTTAGGAATACCATTCGGTTATATATCTACGATCTCAGACATGAATGGGTTATAATTCTCTCTCTGGCTGTCACACTGGTGCTGCAGAGCTACGTAATAGCAGGAAACCCGGGGGGAATAAAGCCAGACCGTAGATAGCAACGGTAGGTTAGGAATACCATTCGGTTATATATCTCTGAACTCAGACATGAATGGGTTATAATTCTCTCTCTGGCTGTCACACTGGTGCTGCAGAGCTACGTAATAGCAGGAAACCCGGGGGGGGGGGATAAGGCCAGACCGGAGATAGCAGCGGTAGGTTAGGAATAGCATTCGGTTATATATCTACGATCTCAGACATGAATGGGTTATAATTCTCTCTCTGGCTGTCACACTGGTGCTGCAGAGCTACGTAATAGCAGGAAACCCGGGGGGGGGGAATAAAGCCAGACCGTAGATAGCAGCGGTAGGTTAGGAATAGCATTCGGTTATATATCTACGATCTCAGACATGAATGGGTTATAATTCTCTCTCTGGCTGTCACACTGGTGCTGCAGAGCTACGTAATAGCAGGAAACCCGGGGGGAATAAAGCCAGACCGTAGATAGCAACGGTAGGTTAGGAATACCATTCGGTTATATATCTCTGAACTCAGACATGAATGGGTTATAATTCTCTCTCTGGCTGTCACACTGGTACTGCAGAGCTACGTAATAGCAGGAAACCCGGGGGGGGGGGGATAAGGCCAGACCGTAGATAGCAGCGGTAGGTTAGGAATACCATTCGGTTATATATCTACGATCTCAGACATGAATGGGTTATAATTCTCTCTCTGGCTGTCACACTGGTGCTGCAGAGCTACGTAATAGCAGGAAACCCGGGGGGGGGGAATAAAGCCAGACCGTAGATAGCAGCGGTAGGTTAGGAATACCATTCGGTTATATATCTACGATCTCAGACATGAATGGGTTATAATTCTCTCTCTGGCTGTCACACTGGTGCTGCAGAGCTACGTAATAGCAGGAAACCCGGGGGGGGGGAATAAAGCCAGACCGTAGATAGCAGCGGTAGGTTAGGAATAGCATTCGGTTATATATCTACGATCTCAGACATGAATGGGTTATAATTCTCTCTCTGGCTGTCACACTGGTACTGCAGAGCTACGTAATAGCAGGAAACCCGGGGGGAATAAAGCCAGACCGTAGATAGCAGCGGTAGGTTAGGAATAGCATTCGGTTATATATCTACGATCTCAGACATGAATGGGTTATAATTCTCTCTCTGGCTGTCACACTGGTGCTGCAGAGCTACGTAATAGCAGGAAACCCGGGGGGGGGGAATAAAGCCAGACCGTAGATAGCAGCGGTAGGTTAGGAATAGCATTCGGTTATATATCTACGATCTCAGACATGAATGGGTTATAATTCTCTCTCTGGCTGTCACACTGGTACTGCAGAGCTACGTAATAGCAGGAAACCCGGGGGGAATAAAGCCAGACCGTAGATAGCAACGGTAGGTTAGGAATAGCATTCGGTTATATATCTACGATCTCAGACATGAATGGGTTATAATTCTCTCTCTGGCTGTCACACTGGTACTGCAGAGCTACGTAATAGCAGGAAACCCGGGGGGAATAAAGCCAGACCGTAGATAGCAGCGGTAGGTTAGGAATAGCATTCGGTTATATATCTACGATCTCAGACATGAATGGGTTATAATTCTCTCTCTGGCTGTCACACTGGTGCTGCAGAGCTACGTAATAGCAGGAAACCCGGGGGGGGGGGGGGAATAAGGCCAGACCGGAGATAGCAACGGTAGGTTAGGAATACCATTCGGTTATATATCTACGATCTCAGACATGAATGGGTTATAATTCTCTCTCTGGCTGTCACACTGGTGCTGCAGAGCTACGTAATAGCAGGAAACCCGGGGGGGGGGATAAGGCCAGACCGGAGATAGCAACGGTAGGTTAGGAATAGCATTCGGTTATATATCTACGATCTCAGACATGAATGGGTTATAATTCTCTCTCTGGCTGTCACACTGGTACTGCAGAGCTACGTAATAGCAGGAAACCCGGGGGGGGGAATAAAGCCAGACCGTAGATAGCAGCGGTAGGTTAGGAATACCATTCGGTTATATATCTCTGAACTCAGACATGAATGGGTTATAATTCTCTCTCTGGCTGTCACACTGGTGCTGCAGAGCTACGTAATAGCAGGAAACCCGGGGGGGGGGGAATAAAGCCAGACCGTAGATAGCAGCGGTAGGTTAGGAATAGCATTCGGTTATATATCTACGATCTCAGACATGAATGGGTTATAATTCTCTCTCTGGCTGTCACACTGGTGCTGCAGAGCTGCGTAATAGCAGGAAACCCGGGGGGGGGGGGAATAAAGCCAGACCGTAGATAGCAGCGGTAGGTTAGGAATAGCATTCGGTTATATATCTACGATCTCAGACATGAATGGGTTATAATTCTCTCTCTGGCTGTCACACTGGTACTGCAGAGCTGCGTAATAGCAGGAAACCCGGGGGGAATAAAGCCAGACCGTAGATAGCAGCGGTAGGTTAGGAATAGCATTCGGTTATATATCTACGATCTCAGACATGAATGGGTTATAATTCTCTCTCTGGCTGTCACACTGGTGCTGCAGAGCTGCGTAATAGCAGGAAACCCGGGGGGGGAATAAAGCCAGACCGTAGATAGCAGCGGTAGGTTAGGAATACCATTCGGTTATATATCTACGATCTCAGACATGAATGGGTTATAATTCTCTCTCTGGCTGTCACACTGGTGCTGCAGAGCTGCGTAATAGCAGGAAACCCGGGGGGAATAAAGCCAGACCGTAGATAGCAACGGTAGGTTAGGAATACCATTCGGTTATATATGTACGATCTCAGACATGAATGGGTTATAATTCTCTCTCTGGCTGTCACACTGGTACTGCAGAGCTACGTAATAGCAGGAAACCCGGGGGGAATAAAGCCAGACCGTAGATAGCAACGGTAGGTTAGGAATACCATTCGGTTATATATGTACGATCTCAGACATGAATGGGTTATAATTCTCTCTCTGGCTGTCACACTGGTACTGCAGAGCTACGTAATAGCAGGAAACCCGGGGGGATAAGGCCAGACCGTAGATAGCAACGGTAGGTTAGGAATACCATTCGGTTATATATCTACGATCTCAGACATGAATGGGTTATAATTCTCTCTCTGGCTGTCACACTGGTGCTGCAGAGCTGCGTAATAGCAGGAAACCCGGGGGGAATAAAGCCAGACCGTAGATAGCAGCGGTAGGTTAGGAATACCATTCGGTTATATATGTACGATCTCAGACATGAATGGGTTAAAATTCTCTCTCTGGCTGTCACACTGGTGCTGCAGAGCTACGTAATAGCAGGAAACCCGGGGGGGGGGGGATAAGGCCAGACCGTAGATAGCAGCGGTAGGTTAGGAATACCATTCGGTTATATATGTACGATCTCAGACATGAATGGGTTATAATTCTCTCTCTGGCTGTCACACTGGTACTGCAGAGCTACGTAATAGCAGGAAACCCGGGGGGAATAAAGCCAGACCGTAGATAGCAACGGTAGGTTAGGAATACCATTCGGTTATATATCTACGATCTCAGACATGAATGGGTTATAATTCTCTCTCTGGCTGTCACACTGGTGCTGCAGAGCTGCGTAATAGCAGGAAACCCGGGGGGGGGGAATAAAGCCAGACCGTAGATAGCAGCGGTAGGTTAGGAATAGCATTCGGTTATATATCTACGATCTCAGACATGAATGGGTTATAATTCTCTCTCTGGCTGTCACACTGGTGCTGCAGAGCTACGTAATAGCAGGAAACCCGGGGGGAATAAAGCCAGACCGTAGATAGCAGCGGTAGGTTAGGAATACCATTCGGTTATATATCTACGATCTCAGACATGAATGGGTTATAATTCTCTCTCTGGCTGTCACACTGGTACTGCAGAGCTGCGTAATAGCAGAAAACCCGGGGGGAATAAAGCCAGACCGTAGATAGCAGCGGTAGGTTAGGAATAGCATTCGGTTATATATCTACGATCTCAGACATGAATGGGTTATAATTCTCTCTCTGGCTGTCACACTGGTGCTGCAGAGCTGCGTAATAGCAGGAAACCCGGGGGGGGGGGGAGGGACAAGGCCAGACCGGAGATAGCAACGGTAGGTTAGGAATAGCATTCGGTTATATATCTACGATCTCAGACATGAATGGGTTATAATTCTCTCTCTGGCTGTCACACTGGTGCTGCAGAGCTGCGTAATAGCAGGAAACCCGGGGGGAATAAAGCCAGACCGTAGATAGCAGCGGTAGGTTAGGAATAGCATTCGGTTATATATCTACGATCTCAGACATGAATGGGTTATAATTCTCTCTCTGGCTGTCACACTGGTACTGCAGAGCTGCGTAATAGCAGGAAACCCGGGGGGGGGGGGAATAAAGCCAGACCGTAGATAGCAACGGTAGGTTAGGAATAGCATTCGGTTATATATCTACGATCTCAGACATGAATGGGTTATAATTCTCTCTCTGGCTGTCACACTGGTACTGCAGAGCTACGTAATAGCAGGAAACCCGGGGGGAATAAAGCCAGACCGTAGATAGCAACGGTAGGTTAGGAATAGCATTCGGTTATATATCTACGATCTCAGACATGAATGGGTTATAATTCTCTCTCTGGCTGTCACACTGGTGCTGCAGAGCTGCGTAATAGCAGGAAACCCGGGGGGGGGGGGGATAAGGCCAGACCGGAGATAGCAGCGGTAGGTTAGGAATACCATTCGGTTATATATCTACGATCTCAGACATGAATGGGTTATAATTCTCTCTCTGGCTGTCACACTGGTGCTGCAGAGCTACGTAATAGCAGGAAACCCGGGGGGAATAAAGCCAGACCGTAGATAGCAGCGGTAGGTTAGGAATAGCATTCGGTTATATATCTACGATCTCAGACATGAATGGGTTATAATTCTCTCTCTGGCTGTCACACTGGTGCTGCAGAGCTACGTAATAGCAGGAAACCCGGGGGGGGGGGAATAAAGCCAGACCGTAGATAGCAACGGTAGGTTAGGAATAGCATTCGGTTATATATCTACGATCTCAGACATGAATGGTTTATAATTCTCTCTCTGGCTGTCACACTGGTGCTGCAGAGCTACGTAATAGCAGGAAACCCGGGGGGGGGGAATAAAGCCAGACCGTAGATAGCAACGGTAGGTTAGGAATAGCATTCGGTTATATATCTACGATCTCAGACATGAATGGGTTATAATTCTCTCTCTGGCTGTCACACTGGTGCTGCAGAGCTGCGTAATAGCAGGAAACCCGGGGGGAATAAAGCCAGACCGTAGATAGCAGCGGTAGGTTAGGAATAGCATTCGGTTATATATCTACGATCTCAGACATGAATGGGTTATAATTCTCTCTCTGGCTGTCACACTGGTGCTGCAGAGCTACGTAATAGCAGGAAACCCGGGGGGAATAAAGCCAGACCGTAGATAGCAACGGTAGGTTAGGAATACCATTCGGTTATATATCTACGATCTCAGACATGAATGGGTTATAATTCTCTCTCTGGCTGTCACACTGGTACTGCAGAGCTGCGTAATAGCAGGAAACCCGGGGGGAATAAAGCCAGACCGTAGATAGCAGCGGTAGGTTAGGAATACCATTCGGTTATATATCTACGATCTCAGACATGAATGGGTTATAATTCTCTCTCTGGCTGTCACACTGGTGCTGCAGAGCTACGTAATAGCAGGAAACCCGGGGGGGGGGGATAAGGCCAGACCGTAGATAGCAACGGTAGGTTAGGAATACCATTCGGTTATATATCTACGATCTCAGACATGAATGGGTTATAATTCTCTCTCTGGCTGTCACACTGGTGCTGCAGAGCTACGTAATAGCAGGAAACCCGGGGGGGGGGATAAGGCCAGACCGTAGATAGCAACGGTAGGTTAGGAATACCATTCGGTTATATATCTACGATCTCAGACATGAATGGGTTATAATTCTCTCTCTGGCTGTCACACTGGTGCTGCAGAGCTACGTAATAGCAGGAAACCCGGGGGGGGGGGATAAGGCCAGACCGTAGATAGCAACGGTAGGTTAGGAATACCATTCGGTTATATATCTACGATCTCAGACATGAATGGGTTATAATTCTCTCTCTGGCTGTCACACTGGTGCTGCAGAGCTACGTAATAGCAGGAAACCCGGGGGGGGAATAAAGCCAGACCGTAGATAGCAGCGGTAGGTTAGGAATAGCATTCGGTTATATATCTACGATCTCAGACATGAATGGGTTATAATTCTCTCTCTGGCTGTCACACTGGTGCTGCAGAGCTACGTAATAGCAGGAAACCCGGGGGGGGGGGGATAAGGCCAGACCGGAGATAGCAACGGTAGGTTAGGAATAGCATTCGGCTATATATCTACGATCTCAGACATGAATGGGTTATAATTCTCTCTCTGGCTGTCACACTGGTACTGCAGAGCTGCGTAATAGCAGGAAACCCGGGGGGAATAAAGCCAGACCGTAGATAGCAGCGGTAGGTTAGGAATAGCATTCGGTTATATATCTACGATCTCAGACATGAATGGGTTATAATTCTCTCTCTGGCTGTCACACTGGTACTGCAGAGCTGCGTAATAGCAGGAAACCCGGGGGGGGGGATAAGGCCAGACCGTAGATAGCAACGGTAGGTTAGGAATACCATTCGGTTATATATCTACGATCTCAGACATGAATGGGTTATAATTCTCTCTCTGGCTGTCACACTGGCGCTGCAGAGCTACGTAATAGCAGGAAACCCGGGGGGGGGGGGGCAATAAGGCCAGACCGGAGATAGCAACGGTAGGTTAGGAATACCATTCGGTTATATATCTACGATCTCAGACATGAATGGGTTATAATTCTCTCTCTGGCTGTCACACTGGTGCTGCAGAGCTACGTAATAGCAGGAAACCCGGGGGGGGGGAGGGACAAGGCCAGACCGTAGATAGCAACGGTAGGTTAGGAATACCATTCGGTTATATATCTACGATCTCAGACATGAATGGGTTATAATTCTCTCTCTGGCTGTCACACTGGTACTGCAGAGCTGCGTAATAGCAGGAAACCCGGGGGGGGGGATAAGGCCAGACCGTAGATAGCAACGGTAGGTTAGGAATAGCATTCGGTTATATATCTACGATCTCAGACATGAATGGGTTATAATTCTCTCTCTGGCTGTCACACTGGTGCTGCAGAGCTACGTAATAGCAGGAAACCCGGGGGGAATAAAGCCAGACCGTAGATAGCAGCGGTAGGTTAGGAATAGCATTCGGTTATATATCTACGATCTCAGACATGAATGGGTTATAATTCTCTCTCTGGCTGTCACACTGGTACTGCAGAGCTGCGTAATAGCAGGAAACCCGGGGGGGGGGATAAGGCCAGACCGTAGATAGCAACGGTAGGTTAGGAATACCATTCGGTTATATATCTACGATCTCAGACATGAATGGGTTATAATTCTCTCTCTGGCTGTCACACTGGTGCTGCAGAGCTACGTAATAGCAGGAAACCCGGGGGGAATAAAGCCAGACCGTAGATAGCAGCGGTAGGTTAGGAATAGCATTCGGTTATATATCTACGATCTCAGACATGAATGGGTTATAATTCTCTCTCTGGCTGTCACACTGGTACTGCAGAGCTGCGTAATAGCAGGAAACCCGGGGGGGGGGGGATAAGGCCAGACCGGAGATAGCAACGGTAGGTTAGGAATACCATTCGGTTATATATCTCTGAACTCAGACATGAATGGGTTATAATTCTCTCTCTGGCTGTCACACTGGTGCTGCAGAGCTACGTAATAGCAGGAAACCCGGGGGGGGGATAAGGCCAGACCGGAGATAGCAACGGTAGGTTTGGAATACCATTCGGTTATATATCTCTGAACTCAGACATGAATGGGTTATAATTCTCTCTCTGGCTGTCACACTGGTACTGCAGAGCTACGTAATAGCAGGAAACCCGGGGGGAATAAAGCCAGACCGTAGATAGCAGCGGTAGGTTAGGAATAGCATTCGGTTATATATCTACGATCTCAGACATGAATGGGTTATAATTCTCTCTCTGGCTGTCACACTGGTACTGCAGAGCTGCGTAATAGCAGGAAACCCGGGGGGGGGATAAGGCCAGACCGGAGATAGCAGCGGTAGGTTAGGAATAGCATTCGGTTATATATCTACGATCTCAGACATGAATGGGTTATAATTCTCTCTCTGGCTGTCACACTGGTGCTGCAGAGCTACGTAATAGCAGGAAACCCGGGGGGGGATAAGGCCAGACCGGAGATAGTAACGGTAGGTTAGGAATAGCATTCGGTTATATATCTCTGAACTCAGACATGAATGGGTTATAATTCTCTCTCTGGCTGTCACACTGGTACTGCAGAGCTACGTAATAGCAGGAAACCCGGGGGGGGGATAAGGCCAGACCGGAGATAGCAGCGGTAGGTTAGGAATACCATTCGGTTATATATCTCTGAACTCAGACATGAATGGGTTATAATTCTCTCTCTGGCTGTCACACTGGTACTGCAGAGCTACGTAATAGCAGGAAACCCGGGGGGGGGGATAAGGCCAGACCGGAGATAGCAGCGGTAGGTTAGGAATACCATTCGGTTATATATCTACGATCTCAGACATGAATGGGTTATAATTCTCTCTCTGGCTGTCACACTGGTACTGCAGAGCTGCGTAATAGCAGGAAACCCGGGGGGAATAAAGCCAGACCGTAGATAGCAGCGGTAGGTTAGGAATAGCATTCGGTTATATATCTACGATCTCAGACATGAATGGGTTATAATTCTCTCTCTGGCTGTCACACTGGTGCTGCAGAGCTGCGTAATAGCAGGAAACCCGGGGGGAATAAAGCCAGACCGTAGATAGCAGCGGTAGGTTAGGAATAGCATTCGGTTATATATCTACGATCTCAGACATGAATGGGTTATAATTCTCTCTCTGGCTGTCACACTGGTACTGCAGAGCTGCGTAATAGCAGGAAACCCGGGGGGAATAAAGCCAGACCGTAGATAGCAGCGGTAGGTTAGGAATAGCATTCGGTTATATATCTACGATCTCAGACATGAATGGGTTATAATTCTCTCTCTGGCTGTCACACTGGTACTGCAGAGCTACGTAATAGCAGGAAACCCGGGGGGGGGATAAGGCCAGACCGGAGATAGCAGCGGTAGGTTAGGAATACCATTCGGTTATATATCTCTGAACTCAGACATGAATGGGTTATAATTCTCTCTCTGGCTGTCACACTGGTGCTGCAGAGCTACGTAATAGCAGGAAACCCGGGGGGAATAAAGCCAGACCGTAGATAGCAACGGTAGGTTAGGAATAGCATTCGGTTATATATCTACGATCTCAGACATGAATGGGTTATAATTCTCTCTCTGGCTGTCACACTGGTGCTGCAGAGCTGCGTAATAGCAGGAAACCCGGGGGGAATAAAGCCAGACCGTAGATAGCAGCGGTAGGTTAGGAATAGCATTCGGTTATATATCTACGATCTCAGACATGAATGGGTTATAATTCTCTCTCTGGCTGTCACACTGGTGCTGCAGAGCTACGTAATAGCAGGAAACCCGGGGGGAATAAAGCCAGACCGTAGATAGCAACGGTAGGTTAGGAATAGCATTCGGTTATATATCTACGATCTCAGACATGAATGGGTTATAATTCTCTCTCTGGCTGTCACACTGGTGCTGCAGAGCTACGTAATAGCAGGAAACCCGGGGGGAATAAAGCCAGACCGTAGATAGCAGCGGTAGGTTAGGAATAGCATTCGGTTATATATCTCTGAACTCAGACATGAATGGGTTATAATTCTCTCTCTGGCTGTCACACTGGTACTGCAGAGCTGCGTAATAGCAGGAAACCCGGGGGGAATAAAGCCAGACCGTAGATAGCAGCGGTAGGTTAGGAATAGCATTCGGTTATATATCTACGATCTCAGACATGAATGGGTTATAATTCTCTCTCTGGCTGTCACACTGGTGCTGCAGAGCTGCGTAATAGCAGGAAACCCGGGGGGAATAAAGCCAGACCGTAGATAGCAGCGGTAGGTTAGGAATAGCATTCGGTTATATATCTACGATCTCAGACATGAATGGGTTATAATTCTCTCTCTGGCTGTCACACTGGTACTGCAGAGCTGCGTAATAGCAGGAAACCCGGGGGGAATAAAGCCAGACCGTAGATAGCAGCGGTAGGTTAGGAATAGCATTCGGTTATATATCTACGATCTCAGACATGAATGGGTTATAATTCTCTCTCTGGCTGTCACACTGGTACTGCAGAGCTACGTAATAGCAGGAAACCCGGGGGGGGGATAAGGCCAGACCGGAGATAGCAGCGGTAGGTTAGGAATACCATTCGGTTATATATCTCTGAACTCAGACATGAATGGGTTATAATTCTCTCTCTGGCTGTCACACTGGTGCTGCAGAGCTACGTAATAGCAGGAAACCCGGGGGGAATAAAGCCAGACCGTAGATAGCAACGGTAGGTTAGGAATAGCATTCGGTTATATATCTACGATCTCAGACATGAATGGGTTATAATTCTCTCTCTGGCTGTCACACTGGTACTGCAGAGCTGCGTAATAGCAGGAAACCCGGGGGGAATAAAGCCAGACCGTAGATAGCAGCGGTAGGTTAGGAATACCATTCGGTTATATATCTACGATCTCAGACATGAATGGGTTATAATTCTCTCTCTGGCTGTCACACTGGTGCTGCAGAGCTACGTAATAGCAGGAAACCCGGGGGGGGGGGATAAGGCCAGACCGGAGATAGCAGCGGTAGGTTAGGAATACCATTCGGTTATATATCTACGATCTCAGACATGAATGGGTTATAATTCTCTCTCTGGCTGTCACACTGGTGCTGCAGAGCTACGTAATAGCAGGAAACCCGGGGGGGGGGATAAGGCCAGACCGGAGATAGCAGCGGTAGGTTAGGAATAGCATTCGGTTATATATCTACGATCTCAGACATGAATGGGTTATAATTCTCTCTCTGGCTGTCACACTGGTGCTGCAGAGCTACGTAATAGCAGGAAACCCGGGGGGGGGGGATAAGGCCAGACCGGAGATAGCAGCGGTAGGTTAGGAATACCATTCGGTTATATATCTACGATCTCAGACATGAATGGGTTATAATTCTCTCTCTGGCTGTCACACTGGTGCTGCAGAGCTACGTAATAGCAGGAAACCCGGGGGGGGGGGGATAAGGCCAGACCGGAGATAGCAGCGGTAGGTTAGGAATACCATTCGGTTATATATCTACGATCTCAGACATGAATGGGTTATAATTCTCTCTCTGGCTGTCACACTGGTGCTGCAGAGCTACGTAATAGCAGGAAACCCGGGGGGGGGGGATAAGGCCAGACCGGAGATAGCAGCGGTAGGTTAGGAATACCATTCGGTTATATATCTACGATCTCAGACATGAATGGGTTATAATTCTCTCTCTGGCTGTCACACTGGTGCTGCAGAGCTACGTAATAGCAGGAAACCCGGGGGGGGGGGGGATAAGGCCAGACCGGAGATAGCAGCGGTAGGTTAGGAATACCGTTCGGTTATATATCTACGATCTCAGACATGAATGGGTTATAATTCTCTCTCTGGCTGTCACACTGGTGCTGCAGAGCTACGTAATAGCAGGAAACCCGGGGGGGGGGGGGATAAGGCCAGACCGGAGATAGCAACGGTAGGTTAGGAATACCATTCGGTTATATATCTACGATCTCAGACATGAATGGGTTATAATTCTCTCTCTGGCTGTCACACTGGTACTGCAGAGCTGCGTAATAGCAGGAAACCCGGGGGGGGGGAATAAAGCCAGACCGTAGATAGCAACGGTAGGTTAGGAATAGCATTCGGTTATATATCTACGATCTCAGACATGAATGGGTTATAATTCTCTCTCTGGCTGTCACACTGGTACTGCAGAGCTGCGTAATAGCAGGAAACCCGGGGGGGGGGATAAGGCCAGACCGGAGATAGCAACGGTAGGTTAGGAATACCATTCGATTATATATCTCTGAACTCAGACATGAATGGGTTATAATTCTCTCTCTGGCTGTCACACTGGTGCTGCAGAGCTACGTAATAGCAGGAAACCCGGGGGGAATAAAGCCAGACCGTAGATAGCAACGGTAGGTTAGGAATAGCATTCGGTTATATATCTACGATCTCAGACATGAATGGGTTATAATTCTCTCTCTGGCTGTCACACTGGTGCTGCAGAGCTGCGTAATAGCAGGAAACCCGGGGGGAATAAAGCCAGACCGTAGATAGCAGCGGTAGGTTAGGAATAGCATTCGGTTATATATCTACGATCTCAGACATGAATGGGTTATAATTCTCTCTCTGGCTGTCACACTGGTGCTGCAGAGCTACGTAATAGCAGGAAACCCGGGGGGAATAAAGCCAGACCGTAGATAGCAACGGTAGGTTAGGAATACCATTCGGTTATATATCTACGATCTCAGACATGAATGGGTTATAATTCTCTCTCTGGCTGTCACACTGGTGCTGCAGAGCTGCGTAATAGCAGGAAACCCGGGGGGAATAAAGCCAGACCGTAGATAGCAGCGGTAGGTTAGGAATAGCATTCGGTTATATATCTACGATCTCAGACATGAATGGGTTATAATTCTCTCTCTGGCTGTCACACTGGTGCTGCAGAGCTACGTAATAGCAGGAAACCCGGGGGGGGGCAATAAGGCCAGACCGTAGATAGCAGCGGTAGGTTAGGAATACCATTCGGTTATATATCTACGATCTCAGACATGAATGGGTTATAATTCTCTCTCTGGCTGTCACACTGGTGCTGCAGAGCTACGTAATAGCAGGAAACCCGGGGGGGGGGAATAAAGCCAGACCGTAGATAGCAGCGGTAGGTTAGGAATAGCATTCGGTTATATATCTACGATCTCAGACATGAATGGGTTATAATTCTCTCTCTGGCTGTCACACTGGTGCTGCAGAGCTACGTAATAGCAGGAAACCCGGGGGGGGGGGAATAAAGCCAGACCGTAGATAGCAGCGGTAGGTTAGGAATAGCATTCGGTTATATATCTACGATCTCAGACATGAATGGGTTATAATTCTCTCTCTGGCTGTCACACTGGTGCTGCAGAGCTGCGTAATAGCAGGAAACCCGGGGGGAATAAAGCCAGACCGTAGATAGCAGCGGTAGGTTAGGAATAGCATTCGGTTATATATCTACGATCTCAGACATGAATGGGTTATAATTCTCTCTCTGGCTGTCACACTGGTGCTGCAGAGCTACGTAATAGCAGGAAACCCGGGGGGGGGGATAAGGCCAGACCGGAGATAGCAGCGGTAGGTTAGGAATAGCATTCGGTTATATATCTCTGAACTCAGACATGAATGGGTTATAATTCTCTCTCTGGCTGTCACACTGGTGCTGCAGAGCTACGTAATAGCAGGAAACCCGGGGGGGGGGATAAGGCCAGACCGGAGATAGCAACGGTAGGTTAGGAATAGCATTCGGTTATATATCTACGATCTCAGACATGAATGGGTTATAATTCTCTCTCTGGCTGTCACACTGGTGCTGCAGAGCTACGTAATAGCAGGAAACCCGGGGGGGGGGATAAGGCCAGACCGGAGATAGCAACGGTAGGTTAGGAATAGCATTCGGTTATATATCTACGATCTCAGACATGAATGGGTTATAATTCTCTCTCTGGCTGTCACACTGGTGCTGCAGAGCTACGTAATAGCAGGAAACCCGGGGGGGGGGGATAAGGCCAGACCGGAGATAGCAGCGGTAGGTTAGGAATAGCATTCGGTTATATATCTACGATCTCAGACATGAATGGGTTATAATTCTCTCTCTGGCTGTCACACTGGTGCTGCAGAGCTGCGTAATAGCAGGAAACCCGGGGGGAATAAAGCCAGACCGTAGATAGGAGCGGTAGGTTAGGAATAGCATTCGGTTATATATCTACGATCTCAGACATGAATGGGTTATAATTCTCTCTCTGGCTGTCACACTGGTGCTGCAGAGCTGCGTAATAGCAGGAAACCCGGGGGGAATAAAGCCAGACCGTAGATAGCAGCGGTAGGTTAGGAATAGCATTCGGTTATATATCTACGATCTCAGACATGAATGGGTTATAATTCTCTCTCTGGCTGTCACACTGGTGCTGCAGAGCTACGTAATAGCAGGAAACCCGGGGGGGGAATAAAGCCAGACCGTAGATAGCAGCGGTAGGTTAGGAATAGCATTCGGTTATATATCTACGATCTCAGACATGAATGGGTTATAATTCTCTCTCTGGCTGTCACACTGGTGCTGCAGAGCTACGTAATAGCAGGAAACCCGGGGGGGGGGGAATAAAGCCAGACCGTAGATAGCAGCGGTAGGTTAGGAATAGCATTCGGTTATATATCTACGATCTCAGACATGAATGG
This sequence comes from Prosapia bicincta, assembly GCA_036971475.1. NCBI lineage: Eukaryota > Metazoa > Arthropoda > Insecta > Hemiptera > Cercopidae > Prosapia > Prosapia bicincta. The sequence continues at coordinate 108,646,364 of JBAIZL010000005.1, forward strand.
GTTATAATTCTCTCTCTGGCTGTCACACTGGTGCTGCAGAGCTACGTAATAGCAGGAAACCCGGGGGGGGGGGGAATAAAGCCAGACCGTAGATAGCAGCGGTAGGTTAGGAATAGCATTCGGTTATATATCTACGATCTCAGACATGAATGGGTTATAATTCTCTCTCTGGCTGTCACACTGGTGCTGCAGAGCTGCGTAATAGCAGGAAACCCGGGGGGAATAAAGCCAGACCGTAGATAGCAGCGGTAGGTTAGGAATAGCATTCGGTTATATATCTACGATCTCAGACATGAATGGGTTATAATTCTCTCTCTGGCTGTCACACTGGTGCTGCAGAGCTGCGTAATAGCAGGAAACCCGGGGGGAATAAAGCCAGACCGTAGATAGCAGCGGTAGGTTAGGAATAGCATTCGGTTATATATCTACGATCTCAGACATGAATGGGTTATAATTCTCTCTCTGGCTGTCACACTGGTGCTGCAGAGCTACGTAATAGCAGGAAACCCGGGGGGGGGGAATAAAGCCAGACCGTAGATAGCAGCGGTAGGTTAGGAATAGCATTCGGTTATATATCTACGATCTCAGACATGAATGGGTTATAATTCTCTCTCTGGCTGTCACACTGGTGCTGCAGAGCTGCGTAATAGCAGGAAACCCGGGGGGAATAAAGCCAGACCGTAGATAGCAGCGGTAGGTTAGGAATAGCATTCGGTTATATATCTACGATCTCAGACATGAATGGGTTATAATTCTCTCTCTGGCTGTCACACTGGTGCTGCAGAGCTACGTAATAGCAGGAAACCCGGGGGGAATAAAGCCAGACCGTAGATAGCAACGGTAGGTTAGGAATACCATTCGGTTATATATCTACGATCTCAGACATGAATGGGTTATAATTCTCTCTCTGGCTGTCACACTGGTGCTGCAGAGCTACGTAATAGCAGGAAACCCGGGGGGAATAAAGCCAGACCGTAGATAGCAACGGTAGGTTAGGAATACCATTCGGTTATATATCTACGATCTCAGACATGAATGGGTTATAATTCTCTCTCTGGCTGTCACACTGGTGCTGCAGAGCTACGTAATAGCAGGAAACCCGGGGGGAATAAAGCCAGACCGTAGATAGCAGCGGTAGGTTAGGAATAGCATTCGGTTATATATCTCTGAACTCAGACATGAATGGGTTATAATTCTCTCTCTGGCTGTCACACTGGTGCTGCAGAGCTGCGTAATAGCAGGAAACCCGGGGGGAATAAAGCCAGACCGTAGATAGCAGCGGTAGGTTAGGAATAGCATTCGGTTATATATCTACGATCTCAGACATGAATGGGTTATAATTCTCTCTCTGGCTGTCACACTGGTACTGCAGAGCTACGTAATAGCAGGAAACCCGGGGGGAATAAAGCCAGACCGTAGATAGCAACGGTAGGTTAGGAATAGCATTCGGTTATATATCTACGATCTCAGACATGAATGGGTTATAATTCTCTCTCTGGCTGTCACACTGGTGCTGCAGAGCTGCGTAATAGCAGGAAACCCGGGGGGAATAAAGCCAGACCGTAGATAGCAGCGGTAGGTTAGGAATAGCATTCGGTTATATATCTACGATCTCAGACATGAATGGGTTATAATTCTCTCTCTGGCTGTCACACTGGTGCTGCAGAGCTACGTAATAGCAGGAAACCCGGGGGGAATAAAGCCAGACCGTAGATAGCAACGGTAGGTTAGGAATACCATTCGGTTATATATCTACGATCTCAGACATGAATGGGTTATAATTCTCTCTCTGGCTGTCACACTGGTGCTGCAGAGCTGCGTAATAGCAGGAAACCCGGGGGGAATAAAGCCAGACCGTAGATAGCAGCGGTAGGTTAGGAATAGCATTCGGTTATATATCTACGATCTCAGACATGAATGGGTTATAATTCTCTCTCTGGCTGTCACACTGGTGCTGCAGAGCTGCGTAATAGCAGGAAACCCGGGGGGAATAAAGCCAGACCGTAGATAGCAACGGTAGGTTAGGAATACCATTCGGTTATATATCTACGATCTCAGACATGAATGGGTTATAATTCTCTCTCTGGCTGTCACACTGGTGCTGCAGAGCTACGTAATAGCAGGAAACCCGGGGGGATAAGGCCAGACCGTAGATAGCAACGGTAGGTTAGGAATACCATTCGGTTATATATCTACGATCTCAGACATGAATGGGTTATAATTCTCTCTCTGGCTGTCACACTGGTGCTGCAGAGCTACGTAATAGCAGGAAACCCGGGGGGGGGGGGGATAAGGCCAGACCGTAGATAGCAGCGGTAGGTTAGGAATAGCATTCGGTTATATATCTACGATCTCAGACATGAATGGGTTATAATTCTCTCTCTGGCTGTCACACTGGTGCTGCAGAGCTGCGTAATAGCAGGAAACCCGGGGGGAATAAAGCCAGACCGTAGATAGCAACGGTAGGTTAGGAATAGCATTCGGTTATATATCTACGATCTCAGACATGAATGGGTTATAATTCTCTCTCTGGCTGTCACACTGGTACTGCAGAGCTGCGTAATAGCAGGAAACCCGGGGGGAATAAAGCCAGACCGTAGATAGCAACGGTAGGTTAGGAATAGCATTCGGTTATATATCTACGATCTCAGACATGAATGGGTTATAATTCTCTCTCTGGCTGTCACACTGGTACTGCAGAGCTACGTAATAGCAGGAAACCCGGGGGGGGGGGAATAAAGCCAGACCGTAGATAGCAGCGGTAGGTTAGGAATAGCATTCGGTTATATATCTACGATCTCAGACATGAATGGGTTATAATTCTCTCTCTGGCTGTCACACTGGTGCTGCAGAGCTACGTAATAGCAGGAAACCCGGGGGGAATAAAGCCAGACCGTAGATAGCAACGGTAGGTTAGGAATAGCATTCGGTTATATATCTACGATCTCAGACATGAATGGGTTATAATTCTCTCTCTGGCTGTCACACTGGTACTGCAGAGCTGCGTAATAGCAGGAAACCCGGGGGGAATAAAGCCAGACCGTAGATAGCAACGGTAGGTTAGGAATAGCATTCGGTTATATATCTACGATCTCAGACATGAATGGGTTATAATTCTCTCTCTGGCTGTCACACTGGTACTGCAGAGCTGCGTAATAGCAGGAAACCCGGGGGGAATAAAGCCAGACCGTAGATAGCAACGGTAGGTTAGGAATAGCATTCGGTTATATATCTACGATCTCAGACATGAATGGGTTATAATTCTCTCTCTGGCTGTCACACTGGTGCTGCAGAGCTACGTAATAGCAGGAAACCCGGGGGGAATAAAGCCAGACCGTAGATAGCAACGGTAGGTTAGGAATAGCATTCGGTTATATATCTACGATCTCAGACATGAATGGGTTATAATTCTCTCTCTGGCTGTCACACTGGTGCTGCAGAGCTACGTAATAGCAGGAAACCCGGGGGGGGGGGGGAATAAAGCCAGACCGTAGATAGCAGCGGTAGGTTAGGAATACCATTCGGTTATATATCTACGATCTCAGACATGAATGGGTTATAATTCTCTCTCTGGCTGTCACACTGGTGCTGCAGAGCTACGTAATAGCAGGAAACCCGGGGGGAATAAAGCCAGACCGTAGATAGCAACGGTAGGTTAGGAATAGCATTCGGTTATATATCTACGATCTCAGACATGAATGGGTTATAATTCTCTCTCTGGCTGTCACACTGGTACTGCAGAGCTGCGTAATAGCAGGAAACCCGGGGGGGGGGGGGATAAGGCCAGACCGTAGATAGCAACGGTAGGTTAGGAATAGCATTCGGTTATATATCTACGATCTCAGACATGAATGGGTTATAATTCTCTCTCTGGCTGTCACACTGGTGCTGCAGAGCTACGTAATAGCAGGAAACCCGGGGGGAATAAAGCCAGACCGTAGATAGCAGCGGTAGGTTAGGAATAGCATTCGGTTATATATCTACGATCTCAGACATGAATGGGTTATAATTCTCTCTCTGGCTGTCACACTGGTGCTGCAGAGCTGCGTAATAGCAGGAAACCCGGGGGGAATAAAGCCAGACCGTAGATAGCAGCGGTAGGTTAGGAATAGCATTCGGTTATATATCTACGATCTCAGACATGAATGGGTTATAATTCTCTCTCTGGCTGTCACACTGGTGCTGCAGAGCTACGTAATAGCAGGAAACCCGGGGGGGGGGGATAAGGCCAGACCGGAGATAGCAACGGTAGGTTAGGAATAGCATTCGGTTATATATCTACGATCTCAGACATGAATGGGTTATAATTCTCTCTCTGGCTGTCACACTGGTGCTGCAGAGCTACGTAATAGCAGGAAACCCGGGGGGGGGGATAAGGCCAGACCGGAGATAGCAACGGTAGGTTAGGAATAGCATTCGGTTATATATCTACGATCTCAGACATGAATGGGTTATAATTCTCTCTCTGGCTGTCACACTGGTGCTGCAGAGCTGCGTAATAGCAGGAAACCCGGGGGGAATAAAGCCAGACCGTAGATAGCAACGGTAGGTTAGGAATAGCATTCGGTTATATATCTACGATCTCAGACATGAATGGGTTATAATTCTCTCTCTGGCTGTCACACTGGTGCTGCAGAGCTACGTAATAGCAGGAAACCCGGGGGGGGGGGGAATAAAGCCAGACCGTAGATAGCAGCGGTAGGTTAGGAATACCATTCGGTTATATATCTACGATCTCAGACATGAATGGGTTATAATTCTCTCTCTGGCTGTCACACTGGTACTGCAGAGCTGCGTAATAGCAGGAAACCCGGGGGGGGGGGGATAAGGCCAGACCGGAGATAGCAACGGTAGGTTAGGAATAGCATTCGGTTATATATCTACGATCTCAGACATGAATGGGTTATAATTCTCTCTCTGGCTGTCACACTGGTGCTGCAGAGCTGCGTAATAGCAGGAAACCCGGGGGGAATAAAGCCAGACCGGAGATAGCAACGGTAGGTTAGGAATAGCATTCGGTTATATATCTACGATCTCAGACATGAATGGGTTATAATTCTCTCTCTGGCTGTCACACTGGTGCTGCAGAGCTGCGTAATAGCAGGAAACCCGGGGGGGGGATAAGGCCAGACCGGAGATAGCAACGGTAGGTTAGGAATAGCATTCGGTTATATATCTACGATCTCAGACATGAATGGGTTATAATTCTCTCTCTGGCTGTCACACTGGTGCTGCAGAGCTACGTAATAGCAGGAAACCCGGGGGGGGGGGGGATAAGGCCAGACCGGAGATAGCAACGGTAGGTTAGGAATACCATTCGGTTATATATCTACGATCTCAGACATGAATGGGTTATAATTCTCTCTCTGGCTGTCACACTGGTGCTGCAGAGCTACGTAATAGCAGGAAACCCGGGGGGGGGGAGGGACAAGGCCAGACCGGAGATAGCAACGGTAGGTTAGGAATACCATTCGGTTATATATCTACGATCTCAGACATGAATGGGTTATAATTCTCTCTCTGGCTGTCACACTGGTGTTGCAGAGCTACGTAATAGCAGGAAACCCGGGGGGGGGATAAGGCCAGACCGTAGATAGCAACGGTAGGTTAGGAATAGCATTCGGTTATATATCTACGATCTCAGACATGAATGGGTTATAATTCTCTCTCTGGCTGTCACACTGGTGCTGCAGAGCTACTAATAGCAGGAAACCCGGGGGGGGGGGATAAGGCCAGACCGGAGATAGCAACGGTAGGTTAGGAATACCATTCGGTTATATATCTACGATCTCAGACATGAATGGGTTATAATTCTCTCTCTGGCTGTCACACTGGTGCTGCAGAGCTACGTAATAGCAGGAAACCCGGGGGGAATAAAGCCAGACCGTAGATAGCAACGGTAGGTTAGGAATAGCATTCGGTTATATATCTACGATCTCAGACATGAATGGGTTATAATTCTCTCTCTGGCTGTCACACTGGTGCTGCAGAGCTACGTAATAGCAGGAAACCCGGGGGGAATAAAGCCAGACCGTAGATAGCAGCGGTAGGTTAGGAATAGCATTCGGTTATATATCTACGATCTCAGACATGAATGGGTTATAATTCTCTCTCTGGCTGTCACACTGGTGCTGCAGAGCTACGTAATAGCAGGAAACCCGGGGGGAATAAAGCCAGACCGTAGATAGCAACGGTAGGTTAGGAATAGCATTCGGTTATATATCTACGATCTCAGACATGAATGGGTTATAATTCTCTCTCTGGCTGTCACACTGGTGCTGCAGAGCTACGTAATAGCAGGAAACCCGGGGGGAATAAAGCCAGACCGTAGATAGCAGCGGTAGGTTAGGAATAGCATTCGGTTATATATCTACGATCTCAGACATGAATGGGTTATAATTCTCTCTCTGGCTGTCACACTGGTGCTGCAGAGCTACGTAATAGCAGGAAACCCGGGGGGGGGGGATAAGGCCAGACCGGAGATAGCAACGGTAGGTTAGGAATACCATTCGGTTATATATCTACGATCTCAGACATGAATGGGTTATAATTCTCTCTCTGGCTGTCACACTGGTGCTGCAGAGCTGCGTAATAGCAGGAAACCCGGGGGGGGGGGGAATAAAGCCAGACCGTAGATAGCAACGGTAGGTTAGGAATAGCATTCGGTTATATATCTCTGAACTCAGACATGAATGGGTTATAATTCTCTCTCTGGCTGTCACACTGGTGCTGCAGAGCTGCGTAATAGCAGGAAACCCGGGGGGGAATAAAGCCAGACCGTAGATAGCAGCGGTAGGTTAGGAATAGCATTCGGTTATATATCTACGATCTCAGACATGAATGGGTTATAATTCTCTCTCTGGCTGTCACACTGGTACTGCAGAGCTGCGTAATAGCAGGAAACCCGGGGGGGGGGGGAATAAAGCCAGACCGTAGATAGCAACGGTAGGTTAGGAATAGCATTCGGTTATATATCTACGATCTCAGACATGAATGGGTTATAATTCTCTCTCTGGCTGTCACACTGGTGCTGCAGAGCTACGTAATAGCAGGAAACCCGGGGGGAATAAAGCCAGACCGTAGATAGCAACGGTAGGTTAGGAATAGCATTCGGTTATATATCTCTGAACTCAGACATGAATGGGTTATAATTCTCTCTCTGGCTGTCACACTGGTGCTGCAGAGCTACGTAATAGCAGGAAACCCGGGGGGGGGGGATAAGGCCAGACCGGAGATAGCAACGGTAGGTTAGGAATACCATTCGGTTATATATCTACGATCTCAGACATGAATGGGTTATAATTCTCTCTCTGGCTGTCACACTGGTACTGCAGAGCTGCGTAATAGCAGGAAACTCGGGGGGAATAAGGTCAGACCGGAGACAGCGACGTTGCATTAGGATTGGTATTCAGTTATGTATCTCCAATCTCTGTATTTGGCATTGGCACAATAGTCCCTGGAGTCACTAAGGAACCACGTCCTAGGACCGGGAGAGGCGCAAACGCCCACGAGGAATCCGGGATAATAGTACAGGTTTCGCTGAAATAGGTAAATAGTACGATTCAGTAGGTAGAATGGATATACGAATAGACAGATTTCTTAAACTATCTGTTAAACTGTAGAGTTAACTACTTAAATAAAATTAAACAATAAAAGGTCAGTTATCTAAAAAGCTTGAAAATGAGAGCACGTAATTAATAGTTCTCAATAATCGACTCCCAAATATACCAAGTAAGATCCTTGTTTAAGTACATTAAAGTATAAGTAATAAGTCAATACAAGTTTTGCTATGTTAAAAATAAAATAAATGTACATTATACATTTTAAAAAATACACTTTCTGAACTATTAGGAAACAATTTAAACCAAATACTAAAACAATTTAAAATCTACCTCAGTAACTGGATGTTACTAAATATTAATCTAAGACACCAAACATGCGTCTAAAAGAATGCGGTAAAATTATTTTAAGAAACCAGCACAAAATGACAGCTTCAAAACAGGCTTACACGACTCCAAAAAAATATCACTTCAAATCATTTGAAAGGCCATTATTCTTTTCTTTGTAACATTAATAGCTCCGAATGTGGTGACAACTGGAGCTGGCGACATCGTTTCTACCCACGTGGTAGCGTTAAAGTCTAAAGTCGTGTGGCATGTAAAGACAACGAGTGGTAATATTACTCTAGCAACAACAGTTTACAATTGATTCTATAGTTTGCAGTGTCTCCATTAAGCACACTTAAGAAATGCTAAATGCTCTGGCCCAATTATAATTTTTCGAATTAAAAAGTTCATTTACCAAAATTTCAAAAGCAAGCCAATAAATTGCTGCAAATTTTACTCTCTTGCAGAAGTGAATAGCTTAAAGTTTGCTTGTACTTGATAGTTTTAACAAAACATAATTGTGAAGAAGAAAAAAAAGGAAATAGTTCCGTTGCGTTATTAAAGAAATAAATTAAAAATTCTTTTGCACAAGAAAGTATGAAAATTCCATAATTATAGGTGACGTGTTTAATGTTTTAAAAGATCGTATTTGTGCGTTTGTTGCGAGGAGACGTTTAGAGACGCGTGTCTCTAGGTTAACATCCTAGGTGAAGTGAGAGGCCATAGCATCAACAAGTTTATAGGAAGACCGATGTTAAAGCCGAAACACTCCGCATACTATCTGGATCCAGCTATTAGGTGCTATAGTTACTCGTAGATTGTTTGTGACTCTCATCGGTAAAGAGGGATGGAGAAGTTAAGGTTGGGCAGTGATGTTGTTTGCCCAACATTCCTTGAGTGCAACCACATTTTTATAACATTGGTAATATTGCCGTCTTCAAAGGTAGACCTATATGATATATTGCAGTAAAGAATTTAACCTAACCTAGATGCTGTCCCGGAAGCGCCCAGAACAGTTGACATCTTAGCAACATCTTTTGCAGGCTCTAAAACTTCTAACCTTTGCATGTTATAACCGCAACAACAAGCACTGCGCATGCGTCATAGAGGCCATCTTGCACAGGTAAGGCTGTAGTTGCATTAGCAGTGACACAGATCTGTCCTGGTGGCCAGGCGTATCGAAGTCCCTCATCTCTGCACCCGGCTTCTGTTAAAGCGACCGTAATACACACGCTCTGATCTGTGTGCGTATGTCTTCTCCTTTCGGCAGGTTACGCAGGGACTATGGGTCTCGTGGGTAAGCTAACCAGAGACTATCGGTCACGTGAGTTCCCCAGGGATTATAGGTAGGTTCTCCAGGGACTATGGGTTACGTGGGCACCCCAGGGATTATGGGTCACATAGGTAGGTTCCCTAGGGACTATGGGTCACGTGGGTAGGCTAACCAGAGACTATCGGTCACGTGAGTTCCCCAGGGATTATAGGTAGGTTCTCCAGGGACTATGGGTTACGTGGGCACCCCATGGATTATGGGTCACATAGGTAGGTTCCCTAGGGACTATGGGTCATATGGGTAGGTTCCCTAGGGACTATGGGTCACGTGGGTAGGTTCCCAAGGGACTATAGGTAGGTTCCCCAGGGACTATGGGTTACGTGGGCACCCCAAGGATTATGGGGCACATATGTAGGTTCCCTAGGGATTATGGGTCACGTGGGTAGGTTCCCTAGGGACTATGGGTCACGTGGGTAGGTTCCCAAGGGACTATAGGTAGGTTCCCCAGGGACTATGGGTAAGTTCCCCAGGGAATGTAGGTCAAGTGTGTAGGTTACCCAGGGACTATAGGTCACGTGGGTAGGCTACTTAGGGACTATGAGTAACGTGAGTTTCCCAGGGACTATGGGCAGGTTACCCAGGGACTATGGGTCACGTGAGTAGGCTACCCAGGGACTATGGGTCACGTGGGTTCCCCAGGGACTATGGGTCACATAGGTAGGTTCCCTAGGGACTATTGATCACGTGGGTAGGTTACCCAGGGACTATGGGTCACGTGGGTTCCCCAGGGATTATGGGTAGGTTCCCCAGGTAGGACTGAGATAGATTGAAATAATCTGGTGCTAGGGGTATGGCAGGGTCGCTCTCTGCTGGGGTACGTATCTACCAGCGTGAATGTTCCGGGTATTGCTTGACTGAGGTAGGCACCGAGCTGCTTCATGAAGGAATTACCCGGCATTCCTGAATTACTCGGGCTGTCTGCTCACGCCCAATCACATTTCTCCTTATCTTTCTGATTTCACCTGATCCAAAGACAGCTTAATAAACCTTGTTTTCCTTTTTCTGCATTATTGTGTTTTAAAGTTCTCAACTGAATCTACCCTCCCCTACTTTCCATTATCGTTGGTGGTTCACTTCATGCACACCACCCTCCGCACACGTAAGTAGGAAGTCATTTCCTCCTTCACTACCTATAAAAGCCAAATTAACCGATCTCCACAAACCTTTACCCACAACGCTTGATATTACTCGTCGCCTTCCTTTCTACGCACGCACTATATTCTCTAATTAAATGATGCTTTACATAGTTGCCGCCCCGATGCGCTAATGGCGACCGATAACGCATTCTTTTCTAATTATTTACTGCACGGACCAACGCTGTATTTAGGTTATACTAGTTTAGTCTGCAATACCGCAAGCTCTTCTATCTCTGTCACTGGTCGTAAAATAATTATTTTAAAATACCTTGTTTCAAGAAAGCGTCGGCTTTTCATCGGCAAGAGTCAGAGGGAGATCACATAGCTGCTGCCCTCTTACACGCCTTCTAACCCTACGAGACCACAATCAGCATATTCCTCCTCGACCTCGAGAGCCGGTGTTCCCACGAGCAGCTGGGGGTGGCTACTGAAACCGGGATAGGGACTGAGGACTACCAAACTTGACATCTTCAGATTGGGGTTGTTTATACCTATTTAGTTGTACCAAATCCTTAATGAGGTACAAAATATCTAATGTTAAAAAAAATGTTTTTAAGAAATCAGTTCTAAGATCAGGCAATATTTTGATACATTGCGCAATCCGTTAGGTTATAACAGAGAACGCTATGTACCTCCTGTGATACATCCGACAACGTTAACGTCTCTCTGAAGCTGATTATGCATAAAGGCCACTTAGTTGCAATAGCCACAGTTATGCGGTCGGGCGGGGCAACGTTAAGAGCCCAAGTGACATCTCTTGTTGGGCAGACAATAAACTTTGCCGAGGCTTCCGGAATGTAGGTTACAAATGTACTTAGATTTGGCGAATAAAATCGTAAAACTCTTGGAAGCTATAAAACCGACTGTTCTAAAGGACCGTTTGTAGGAGAGCTGAGCGAGCATATCTTCAGAGAAATGTACGATTTGTAACAGATTTAAACAATATTCATGAATTTACGTTAGGATTTATTACGATAGGAACTCAAAACTAAGTTCTAAACACTTTAGAATTGCTTTGATTAATTCCATTATACTATAGTATACGTATACAGTATCATACGATCCGATACACCACTGGTACCTGGCTTAGTAGGAGGTTCTAAACACTTTAGAATTGCTTTGATTAATTCCATTATACTATAGTATACGTATACAGTATCATACGATCTGATACACCACTGGTACCTGGCTTAGTGGAAAGTTCTAAACACTTTAGAATTGCTTTGATTAATTCCATTATACTATAGTATACGTATACAGTATCATACGATCCGATACACCACTGGTACCTGGCTTAGTGGAAAGTTCTAAACACTTTAGAATTGCTTTGATTAATTCCATTATACTATAGTATACGTATACAGTATCATACGATCCGATACACCACTGGTACCTGGCTTAGTGGAAAGTTCTAAACACTTTAGAATTGCTTTGATTAATTCCATTATACTATAGTATACGTATACAGTATCATACGATCCGATACACCACTGGTACCTGGCTTAGTGGAAAGTTCTAAACACTTTAGAATTGCTTTGATTAATTCCATTATACTATAGTATACGTATACAGTATCATACGATCCGATACACCACTGGTACCTGGCTTAGTGGAAAGTTCTAAACACTTTAGAATTGCTTTGATTAATTCCATTATACTATAGTATACGTATACAGTATCATACGATCCGATACACCACTGGTACCTGGCTTAGTGGAAAGTTCTAAACACTTTAGAATTGCTTTGATTAATTCCATTATACTATAGTATACGTATACAGTATCATACGATCTGATACACCACTGGTACCTGGCTTAGTGGAAAGTTCTAAACACTTTAGAATTGCTTTGATTAATTCCATTATACTATAGTATACGTATACAGTATCATACGATCCGATACACCACTGGTACCTGGCTTAGTGGAAAGTTCTGAACTCTTTAGAATTGCTTTGATTAATTCCATTATACTATAGTATACGTATACAGTATCATACGATCCGATACACCACTGGTACCTGGCTTAGTGGAAAGTTCTAAACACTTTAGAATTGCTTTGATTAATTCCATTATACTATAGTATACGTATACAGTATCATACGATCCGATACACCACTGGTACCTGGCTTAGTGGAAAGTTCTAAACACTTTAGAATTGCTTTGATTAATTCCATTATACTATAGTATACGTATACAGTATCATACGATCCGATACACCACTGGTACCTGGCTTAGTGGAAAGTTCTAAACACTTTAGAATTGCTTTGATTAATTCCATTATACTATAGTATACGTATACAGTATCATACGATCCGATACACCACTGGTACCTGGCTTAGTGGAAAGTTCTAAACACTTTAGAATTGCTTTGATTAATTCCATTATACTATAGTATACGTATACAGTATCATACGATCCGATACACCACTGGTACCTGGCTTAGTGGAAAGTTCTGAACTCTTTAGAATTGCTTTGATTAATTCCATTATACTATAGTATACGTATACAGTATCATACGATCCGATACACCACTGGTACCTGGCTTAGTGGTAAGTTCTAAACACTTTAGAATTGCTTTGATTAATTCCATTATACTATAGTATACGTATACAGTATCATACGATCCGATACACCACTGGTACCTGGCTTAGTGGTAAGTTCTAAACACTTTAGAATTGCTTTGATTAATTCCATTATACTATAGTATACGTATACAGTATCATACGATCCGATACACCACTGGTACCTGGCTTAGTGGTAAGTTCTGAACTCTTTAGAATTGCTTTGATTAATTCCATTATACTATAGTATACGTATACAGTATCATACGATCCGATACACCACTGGTGCCTGGCTTAGTGGAAAGTTCTAAACACTTTAGAATTGCTTTGATTAATTCCATTATACTATAGTATACGTATACAGTATCATACGATCTGATACACCACTGGTGCCTGGCTTAGTAGGAGGTTCTGAACTCTTTAGAATTGCTTTGATTAATTCCATTATACTATAGTATACGTATACAGTATCATACGATCCGATACACCACTGGTACCTGGCTTAGTGGTAAGTTCTGAACTCTTTAGAATTGCTTTGATTAATTCCATTATACTATAGTATACGTATACAGTATCATACGATCCGATACACCACTGGTACCTGGCTTAGTGGAAAGTTCTAAACACTTTAGAATTGCTTTGATTAATTCCATTATACTATAGTATACGTATACAGTATCATACGATCCGATACACCACTGGTACCTGGCTTAGTGGAAAGTTCTAAACACTTTAGAATTGCTTTGATTAATTCCATTATACTATAGTATACGTATACAGTATCATACGATCCGATACACCACTGGTACCTGGCTTAGTGGAAAGTTCTGAACTCTTTAGAATTGCTTTGATTAATTCCATTATACTATAGTATACGTATACAGTATCATACGATCCGATACACCACTGGTACCTGGCTTAGTGGTAAGTTCTAAACACTTTAGAATTGCTTTGATTAATTCCATTATACTATAGTATACGTATACAGTATCATACGATCCGATACACCACTGGTACCTGGCTTAGTGGTAAGTTCTAAACACTTTAGAATTGCTTTGATTAATTCCATTATACTATAGTATACGTATACAGTATCATACGATCCGATACACCACTGGTACCTGGCTTAGTGGTAAGTTCTGAACTCTTTAGAATTGCTTTGATTAATTCCATTATACTATAGTATACGTATACAGTATCATACGATCCGATACACCACTGGTGCCTGGCTTAGTGGAAAGTTCTAAACACTTTAGAATTGCTTTGATTAATTCCATTATACTATAGTATACGTATACAGTATCATACGATCTGATACACCACTGGTGCCTGGCTTAGTAGGAGGTTCTGAACTCTTTAGAATTGCTTTGATTAATTCCATTATACTATAGTATACGTATACAGTATCATACGATCCGATACACCACTGGTACCTGGCTTAGTGGTAAGTTCTGAACTCTTTAGAATTGCTTTGATTAATTCCATTATACTATAGTATACGTATACAGTATCATACGATCCGATACACCACTGGTACCTGGCTTAGTGGAAAGTTCTGAACTCTTTAGAATTGCTTTGATTAATTCCATTATACTATAGTATACGTATACAGTATCATACGATCCGATACACCACTGGTACCTGGCTTAGTGGAAAGTTCTGAACTCTTTAGAATTGCTTTGATTAATTCCATTATACTATAGTATACGTATACAGTATCATACGATCCGATACACCACTGGTACCTGGCTTAGTGGTAAGTTCTGAACTCTTTAGAATTGCTTTGATTAATTCCATTATACTATAGTATACGTATACAGTATCATACGATCCGATACACCACTGGTACCTGGCTTAGTGGAAAGTTCTGAACTCTTTAGAATTGCTTTGATTAATTCCATTATACTATAGTATACGTATACAGTATCATACGATCCGATACACCAATGGTACCTGGCTTAGTGGAAAGTTCTGAACTCTTTAGAATTGCTTTGATTAATTCCATTATACTATAGTATACGTATACAGTATCATACGATCCGATACACCACTGGTACCTGGCTTAGTGGAAAGTTCTGAACTCTTTAGAATTGCTTTGATTAATTCCATTATACTATAGTATACGTATACAGTATCATACGATCCGATACACCACTGGTACCTGGCTTAGTGGTAAGTTCTGAACACTTTAGAATTGCTTTGATTAATTCCATTATACTATAGTATACGTATACAGTATCATACGATCTGATACACCACTGGTACCTGGCTTAGTGGAAAGTTCTGAACACTTTAGAATTGCTTTGATTAATTCCATTATACTATAGTATACGTATACAGTATCATACGATCCGATACACCACTGGTGCCTGGCTTAGTAGGAGGTTCTGAACACTAAGACGAGAGTAGAAAGCGCAATAAGTTATGTTGGTTTTACTTGCCTCCACTTCTGCCATTAACTTGTTGCAAACTATATTGGGCAATTATCCGTCCGGCCTTACGGATAAGTGGACCACGGCCGCTACAAATAAAACCGCGTGTAAATGCGTTTGCAAAAGGCGGTGTAATCACTTCCTACTCTCAAGTGGGAGTCTGGAGAGTAACAAGATGGGAACTAGGTTTCCGATCCTACGATAAGCATGCACAAACCGCCTGTTTTTTTTACTAAACTGAGCCACTGAAGCACTTTTATAGGGAACCCCTGAAGCTTTGCCCATAAACTTGAGGCCACAGAAAGAGAAATCCTGAGCGCTGTTTAAAGAAAGAAAAAAGTGAAGAAATAAGACAAGATCCGGACAAGCAGATTCTTATTGACTTGTTAAAGCAGGAAACTGAATCCTCTCTCCCTCCAGCATTCGCGGCTGCCCCTGAGTCAAGGCTCACTTCCAGTCTATAAACTATTTCCAGAAGTTCCACCCATTCTACCACGTGGCTTCCTCATCCAATACACATTACATACAAGTAACTTAACCCCCCGGCAAGTCACACTTTCGAACAATAACACATAATCTTTGCGCTCAAATACACCAACGCCACAACCAAACCGTCGGCCGTAGCGAAATATTTTTTATATATATGTTATAAAATATATGTTAAACAAACCCTTCAAATTTATAGTTCAGTGGCTTAGGCGTCTATTACATACAGACACACACACAAACATTCATTTTTATATATAGACTACATATTAAAAAATAATTAAGTACGGTATTGGTATAGATAAAAGTTTTAGTTGTTCCAATTGCTTTATGATTTTATTAAATCAAAGTTGACAAGTATTCTTCTTTATAACAATGTATTGTAAGTTGTAGTTCCTTGATGAAATACTAGTTTACTTTAATATTAAGGTCTCAGTATGCTGTTTACATCTAGAAACAATTTTAAAAATATTCAATTTCATAATATTACTTATCGTTTTGTAATTAAGCTTTTATTCAAAACGATATTTAAAAACATAATAAGATGCAATATGTGCTATGCTATAACCAAGTCGAAAGATATGGCTATTTTAGACAAGAAGTTATGAGGTTTTGATTACGTTAAATATTTATGTTTCAATATGTTGTTAAATCTGTAATTGTTTACTAAAATAATCACTGTAACATTTCCCATTATTTTGTAACTATACTCAATGTTCAAAAAAATGTTCAAGTAGATTATTTACAATTATAAGAAGATGCTTTACGATCTATGGTCTAATCAAACCAAATCATATTCCAGCATTACATTTATTTTATTAACGATAAAGTTAAACCGAGCATTTTGAGAAATAATTTAAAGGTAGTAATGTTAACTACTAAGTTTAGATATTTATAGAAATATTACTTCCCATTTATTTATTAACTTCAAGTTGTGCGTTGAACGCCTGCGGAGCGGCATAGCGATAACCCGCAACATTACGTTTAGTTGAAGTCCGTGTCTTTGGTTATTTGAAATGCAAGTATTTGTTTATTTAAAGTCCGTGTATTACGATTATTTGACAGCTGCATATTTTGGTTAGATGATCTTTGGTCATTTGAAGTAGCCCCCCTAGAACGTTACAAATGCGCGACTCTGCTTGCTTAATTTTTAACTGCTTGTTTTCGAAAAATTTATTAATTAAAAAGTTGAATGATAATTACTGCTAACGAATTCTAAAGATTAATGCCATTCATGTGTTAATTAGGTAAATTGTGCAGTCGTCCTTAAAAATACTCGTCAGTGTGTAGTAAAGTTATTTTCAAAAAATGTCTAGCGATTTAAAAATAAATAAGTTGGTAAAAGGTGAGTTAATTTTCGAACTAAAAATTATAAATGTAATGGTTAGAATGGACAGTACAGTATATGTAATAAGAAAGATAGTAAAAAATAAAAATTGTAAAGCCGATCCTGTTAATTTAATGTATTCGATAAATAAAAGTTTCTCAGAGTATTTCAAAGAAAATGTTTAAAAATCATGATAAGTTAAAGAAGGAAACAAAAATTATGTTACCTACAATAAACGTTGAATTAAGTAGTCATTTAAATTGTAATTTTTTATTGGACACTGGAGGTTCAATAAATATAATAAAAGAAGAATTTTTTTAAACATTGTTAAATCAAAAATTAGTTAAGAGAATTGTAAACAAACAGGATAAAGTTTCAGCAGCTAATAATACAAAGATAAAAATAAAAGGTAATTGCATTATCAAAATTAAAATTTAAAAAAAAATTTATATGGGAAGTGAAGTTTTTAATAGCAGAAAGTTAGATTGTAAAATGTCAGACGACCTAAAGGATTTTTTTAAAAAGATGAAAAATTTTAAAGAAGATTTAATAATAATGATTTGAATAAAATCTTTCTTTTTTTGCGTGAACAACTACCTGTATGTAATTCTTAAATTAAAGTATGGGATTTAATTTGAGAATAAAGTTATTGGATTTTCAAAGTATGGGATTTGAAATTCGAAAAGGGTCAAGATGTACTGAAGATGTATAAGATAACAAAGAGATTATAAGACAATGGTACAGGCTTAAAATTTAACCAAATGAGAGTAAAAATTGTATAGACAAATAGTGTCGTGAAACAATGTAATCAGGGGCAAATATGGTAATTAGGTGGCTTACAAGAAGTGAGCAGGTTTATACAGCTAGATGAGAGGTTAGGATTGTTCACATAATATGAGACAAATTCAAAGAAAATTTAAATAAAAGATATTTCAAGGAACTCTTGTCATTTTAATTTTAAACCAAAATGTGAAGTAGTATTAAATAGTATAAAAAGTTGTATGGTTAATAATTTAAACTCAAAGGAATTTCAAAGTAAATTGGCTATAAAATACGAAGGTCCATATAAAATATTGTAAATTTTGTTAATCACGTGTTTGTACTGTTCCAATAAGGTAATAACTTCAATAATATAAGAAGAGCTCATATAAGTCAATTAAAATCGAAACAGGGATATTCTGAAAGGGTAGATTATTTATTAGACGAATAAAAGAGTATTAAAAGTTAATGTTGGAAGAAATTCATGCCATTGTTTAATTTTTAAAAGGGGAATTGATTAATAAGGAAGATGGGATGTGCCTTGATATGCAATTTTACAAGATCATGACGACACATTTACATAATTGCGTGTCGAAAGGGCCCAATGACATGCAATTACACTTCTACACGAGATAGACACCGACAAAAATCTCAAAATACATAATACTACACGAAGAGACTAAAACACTTAACCAAAATAATTGTATGTGAATGTACAGTCATAGTTTCTGTTTAGTTTCATTTCTTATTTTATAAATGCAAGAGGTTAGTCAAAATTTAAAATCAAAGTATTATAGTATTGTTTGAAGGAAATTATAAGAATAATGAAATAAATAAAGTCCTTGTTGTGTCAACAACTAGCTGTATGGTTTTTAAATCTAAGTATGGGATTTGATTTAAGAATAATGTATTTGGATTCAAAATATGGGTTTTAAAATCCAGGGTTTTTGTATAAGATGTACGAATGTTGTAAAAATAACAGAGAGAAGTTGTAAAGCAACGGTACAGTCTTAGTTTGTAAATTGAGAGAGAATTTTTGAGAAAATATATATAGCGTCGTTTGAATGTGGTTATTTTGTGGCTTACAGGGAGTAAGCA